>OY757947.1:33265877-33328377 GCA_963585895.1 Sepioteuthis lessoniana | reverse complement strand
GGAGACATAGCGAGAAAGAAAGAGAGAGATAGTGAGTGTGTATGTGTGTGAAAGAGAGAGAGAGAGAGAGAGAGAGAGAGAGAGAGAGAGAGAGAGAAAGTGTGTGTGGGAGAACAGCACGACTTTATATACGACGAGTTGGGTTCCCGTTTTAACAGCAGTTTATGTTGATAAGAAATTGTGAAGGATCATATCAAGCTGTTTATAGTTATGGCCTCATACCAATAAACTAGATGATTAAAAATGTCGTTCTATGCATTCGCAAACCCCAGAGACTTATTATTCGGTTGCGAATCGGACTCTGAAATGTCTTTATTATCTTAAAAGAGTTTTAACTTCATAGCTCTATATTTCGTTTTATTTGGCAACGGTTACACAAATACACAGACATATCCCCGCCATATATATATATATATATATATATGCATTTACCAGACCTTCCTATTTATCTGGATGTGACATAAGAGTGAATTTTTTGCGGATATTAGCAGGGTTTGAATACTGAGTTTTTCTTCTAGACTGGTTGCCCACCAAGGCTAAAGAGCACAGTCAACACTACACTTTTAGCCATAGTTGGAGGGAGAATAATTGAATTCATGCCTTTCCCAACGGTTGAGGAGGTGGTGGGAAATGAATTGTTTCAATCAGAATAATTTCTTTTACACACACACACACACACACACACACACACACACACACACACACACACACACACACACACACATATATATATATATATATATATTTGCTTTTACAAAAACCTTCCTATTTATCTGGATGTGATATAAGAGTGAATTTTATGCGAATATTAGCAGGGTTTGAATACTGAGTTTTTCTTCTACTAGACTGGTTGCCCACCAAGGCTAAGGAGCCCAGTCAACACTACACTTTTAGCCATAGTTGGAGGGAGAATAATTGAATTCATGCCTTTCCCAACGGTTGAGAGGTGGTGGGAAATGAATTGTTTCAATCAGAACAATATCTTTTAGACACAGACACACACACACACACATATATATATTTGCATTTACAAAAACCTTCCTATTTATCTGGATGTGACATAAGAGTGAATTTTATGCGGATATTAGCAGGGTTTGAATACTGAGTTTTTCTTCTACTAGACTGGTTGCCCACCAAGGCTAAGGAGCCCAGTCAACACCACACTTTTAGCCATAGCTGGAGGGAAAATAATTGAATTCAAGCCTTTCCCAACGGTTGAGGAGGTGGTGGGAAATGAATTGTTTCAATCAGAATAATTTCTTTTAGACACACACACACACATACATATATATATATATATATATATATATACATATATATATATATATATATATATATATATATATATATATATAAACAGTAGCGAGCATAAAGGTCAGAACGATATTAAGAAAAAGTCTAAATGTGAAATAAATTTTAATAGAATCATAGAATATTTTATCGAGTAAAATAAGGACATAAAGGTATATAATATAATTCCAAACTATAAAGATTAATAAACTTATGATAATGTTACAAAAATAAATATCTAACATTCGAAGAAATAGATGATCCAAAACATCAGAATGATAAACAAAATCAATACTATAATGGATACTTCATATCTAAATGATTGCATAATCGGTTGGGGCTGTAGAATACACTGACTGCACCTCTGCAGAGGGGTAAGACTCCTCCCTAATGAGTGTCCTGGATATGACACTAAACAATCTGATTGTGAGGTTCTATTGATGCTGGAGCTTTGGGGAATGCGGAGCACTCCTTCATTGTCATGGCTCCCTGGTCCACTCTTGCCCGGTGTGCTAGAACCTGATAGGGCCCTATCTAAGCATACGTATGCTCAACTGAATTGTTTGAGTAAACTGAATAGCTTGAAATAGAAATGTTTTTGACAATTAAACCGTACTTACATTTAAACTGCGTGCTTATGCTTAACTGAATTATTTGAAATGGAAATGTTTTTGACATTGAAACTGTACGTACACTAAACTGATTCGTTTAATATAGAACTGTTTTGACACCCCGTGAGGGTCCTGTAATGCAGGAGCTTTGGGGAAGGCAGAGCCCCCCTTTCATTGCCATCGCTCCCAGGTCAACTCTGGCCTGGCGTGGTAGCAGCTGATAGGGCCCTATCTATGGGTTAAATAGAACTAACGGCATACTTATGCTAAACTGAATTCTTTAACTAAACTAAATAGCTTGAAATAGAAATGTTTTTGACAATTAAACCGAAACGCAGTTTCTTCCAGGCGGCGGTCGTGTCGATACTGCTGTATGGATGCACTACTTGGACGCTGACTAAACGGTTGGGGAAGAAGCTCGACGGCAATTATACAAGAATGTTGCGAGCAATATTGAACAGGTCCTGGCAGCAACACCCCACAAGGCGCCAACTGTACGGCCACCTGCCACCTATCATGAAAACTATACAAGCTAGACGAACCAGACATGCCGGACTCTGCTGGAGAAGCAAAGACGAGATCGTTAGTGATGTGCTCCTGTGGACCCCCGCATATGGCCAATCAAAAGCAGGACGACCAGCTGGAACATTCATACAGCAGCTATGTGATGATACGGGATGTAACCGCAAAGACCTGCCGAAGGCGATGAATGATAGGGAGACGTGGAGAGAGAGGGTCAGGGATATCTGTGCTAGCCGCACGTCATGATGATGATGATGATGACATTTAAACTGCGTGCTTATGCTAAACTGAATTGTTTGAAATAGAACTGATTATTTAAAAAAAATTGATCTGGCGTTAAAGAACCTGAAAGGGTTGATATACCATTAAAACCCAACCAACCAACCAACTAATAAAAATCTGGTCGTGGAGAGTGTGCATTATGAATGAATAATCAAGATAATATGTATCGACACATGAACAGGCGAACAGTCACATTTATATATTGATAAAGAAATAAAATATATAGATATACAAATTAATGATAATTATAATATATTTTATTTATTACGACAAGTTATTTGCATATTTTTTTGTATTGAATTACTGTGGATATTTGGGTTATATATAAAATACATACATATACGTGACATTTCAGAAAAGAAACTGACGAAGATCATCAGACACAAACAGGATAATTTATCCATTCAAGACGAAGTTCTTGGCACATTCGAGAAATGGGGATATAAGAAAAGTGTTGATCCTTGAAAATTGTCTCGCAGAACATCAAAACACATACACATTCACACACAAACGTGCACACTCAGTGGGTAGGGTGTTCGCCAATCGTCCGGGAGACCTGGATTCAATCCCAGGTCGTGTCATACCAAAGACTTTAAAAACGGCACTTGATACTTCCTTGCTTAACACTGAGCAATACGTATCAAATGCAAAGTGGAGCAATCCCGGGAAAGAAGTAGCGCCCTCCTCTACACCTCGGTGTAGTAGCTTTGAAAAAGGGCGCCTTCTGGTCGCCCTCGACTAGATTCGCCAACTTTACTTTACTTTGTATATATATATATATAAAGAGAGTGAGAGAGAGAGAGAGAGAGAGAGAGAGAGAGAGAGAGAGAGAGGGAGAAAGATAAATTAATGATCTAGTACGACAACTGTATTCACCCCATATACAAAGACAGTTAAAAGGCCCCCACATAGGGGTAAGTAAACAATATTTATTCAAGATTTATCCTACTCTGCTGGATGTTATTGAGCATTTTTTTAAAGAAATAGTTTTAAAACAACTTTTTAATCATATTGATGTATATATGATTAAAAGTTTTTTTAAAAAACAGTTTATCATATATATATATATATATGTGTGTGTGTGTGTGTGTATGTGATTATATATCATATTTACTCAACCCCTCCGCTCGGGCAGGATATGACACAAGGTCAATTTTTAAACGGAGTTTAACAGGTTTTAATTCAGAGTTTTCCTTCTCCTAGACTAGTTGCTTCACCAAGGCTGAAGAAACTAGTCTGCCCTACTATTTGCCCATAGCTGGAGGAAGAATAATTGGATTCATACCTTTTCCAAGGAGTATTAGTGCTATGTGAAATGCAATCAATCTTGTCCAGTATTTGAACTCGTGTCGCCGTGTTCATTTCCTACGACGATAACCATTACACCACGGGCACGGTATGTGATTATATATGCATGTGTGTGTGTAGAATTAAAAAGTTGTTTTAAAACCGTTTATGATAGATAGATTGATAGATGTTTAATCAGCGATCGCCTTAAGGAAAATCGACTATTTTTTTTACATTTTCTTCAATAACAATTCCTTTTATCCGCTTATCATGTCTTCTGTGAAACTAGGTAGAAATGTCGAGCCATACATCCCAGCCTTAAGACCTCAGGTTCCCTTCTCCTTGCTTAAAGTAATAAAAAGAATAAATGCGAGGCTACTTTATATGACAAGATAAAAGCTTTTGTAAAATACGTTCTCGCAATGATTCTTTTATGTCAAGGTAAAAAAAATAGTGTTGAGCGATTGAACAAGCTGTAATTACTATGGCGTTTAGAATTATCTGTCCATCGTAATACCTATTCTGATATTACAAGGTTTAATATAAGAGGTTTCTAATTAAATGGCTTTACGTGTTGTGTTTCAAAGAGATAGAGAGAGGACGATAGTTTTGTTTGTCCAAGTGTGTGGCAATGTTTTCCGTATATGAGCAAGTTTTCTGAATCTAGTTTTCTCCTATGCTGTCTTTAGACCAAAAGGTAAGGTATGAATATAAAAGATTTACTGTCATTATTATTTGCTAGTTCTTCACATCATGTTTAACTGTTGGTCTTTCATTGAAGTCTGAGAGACAGCAAGTCTTTCCAGATCTCCACGACTTGTATCCTGGCTGATTTTAGTAGTGTTGTTGGCTGGATAGTCTTAATTCATCCTTTGATCTATTCACCACTTTCCAAGATCCCTACCTATGGTGACACCCTCATCTTCATGTTCTATAATTTTTTCTCTGGTATTTATTTACTTTTTTGCTTTTTTATTTTGACTCTATGGTTTGCCAAAACGTCAAAATCCAGTAGATGACACGTTTTTTTTGCATGTTAATAAATACCAAATCAGCTCTTCTTGTCGGAATTAGCAGACCTGTTTTTATCTCAAAGTCAAAGAGAATATTATATATATATATATATATTGTCATCCACAGACAGACTGTTTCATTGTATCACAACTCTTCAGTGTGGCTAGACACGTAGGACACTTGAAGCTGGTATCGGAACACGCCCAACTTTACGTTAGACTTTGTATCATAACGCTCAGCCAACAAGCGTACCACGTCAGCTTGGGAATTATAAGGCATTAAGTAGTTGCATTCGTTTATTCACATTTTTATAGCTAACCGGACACCAGAGTGCTCAATTCGTTCCAAGAGCTTTACATTATGAGAGTGGCAGCCGTAAATTCCTTCCCCAGAGTGCCCAACCGCCCATTTGGACGCAAAATACGTGAAACATAATTTATTTATTAAAATGATAAAACAGATTGAAGTGACCCTTTCGTCCGGCGCTTTTTCCCCAAAACACACCGGATTCGATTAAAAAGTAAACATAAGATATCACAGTGTGTGTGTATGGGGGATCAATCAAGTAAAAAACACGTAATCTTACACGGTTCCCACACAATTCACCAAACAAGTAAATTATATCAAATTGCCTTATAGCGTAATAGCTATAGCCTCTAAAAAGGCAAGATGTTGCCTTGTACAAGACAGAGAAGCAGTCATCAGCATATTTAGTGATTATCGGGCTGATCACTTTATATGTAGGATTAAATATACTGATAAATTTGCAAGGTACGGTCTAAAAAATGCCTTGCCTTTTTAGAGGCTTTGGCCATTACGCTTTATTGCCCAATTTTGTGCAGGCAGAGAAGGCAATTTGAAATATTTTGCTTGTTTGGTGAGTTGTGTGGGAATCGTGGAAGATGAGTTTTTTTTTCTTGATTGATCCCCCCACCACTACACAATCTATCTATTATTCTATCTATCTGATAACACTCTGTCTGTCTGTCTCTTTGTCGGTATCTATCTATCTATCTATCTATTTATCTCAGTCTGTTCTTTTCTTTCTTTCTTTCTTTCTTTTTCATTCACTTCATCTATCTATCTATCCTTATTTTTAATATCTATCTATCTATCTATCTATCTATCTATCTATCTATCTTAGTCTGTTCCTTTCTTTCTTTCTTTCTTTCTTTCTTTCTTTTTCATTCACTTCATCTATCTATCTATCATTATTTTTAATATCTATCTATCTATCTATCTATCTATCTATCTATCTATCTATCTATCTATCTCAGTCTGTTCATTTCTTTCTTTCTTTCTTTCTTTCTTTCTCATTCGCTTCATCTATCTATCTATCTATCTATCATTATTTTTAATATCTATCTATCTATCTATCTATCTATCTATCTCATTCTGTTCATTTCTTTCTTTCTTTCTTTCTGTCTTTCTTTCTTTCTTATTCACTTCATCTATCTATCTTTATTTTTAATATCTATCTATCTGTCTATCTTATTTTATTTTTATTTTAATTTATTTTATTTTAATCATTTATCTTAATTATTCAATTTTCATTCTTATTTTTATGATTATTTCTATACTTTGGAGGTGAAAAAAAAAACAACAACAACCAAACAATGCAATTTCTAAATATAAGATACATTAAAAACCAACTTCTGGGAAAAAATAGGAAAATAAAAGGCTGAAAACATTCATACTGCTTGAAAATAATCTACCACACCGCAATATCTAGTCAAAAGAAAAAAATCACCGGCAGAATTACTTTAGCTAAAACGTAAAAGAGCTCAATGACCCATACACTAAGTAGAGCCAAACTTTCGACCTATTGCGTGATAGTTTTTTCAAAAAAGAGTGCTGATTGAAGGATTGAACAGTTATATGATTCTATATATATATATATATATATATATATATATATATACTTTTTCATTTTCTCCTGTTATTGTTTTGTTAAAGAATATAGAACGTGACGATGAGGGTTGCACCATAGGTAGGGATCTTGGAAAGTGGTGAATTGTTCAAAGGATGAACTAAGACTATCCAGCCAACAACACTACTAAAATCAGCCAGGATACAAGTCGTGGAGATCTGGAAAGACTTGCTGTCTCTCAGACTTCAATGAAAGACCGACAGTTAAACATAGTGTGAAGAACTTGCAAATAATAATGACAGTAAATCTTTCAAATTCATACCTTAGCTTTTGGTCTAAAGATAGCATAGGAGAAAACTAGATTCAGAAAACTTGCTCACATACGGAAAACATCAGAATAATATGGATGCATCGTCGTTCTAGCAACACTTGTTTCATCTTCTTAACGTCCTGATGACGGTTAACTATGTGTGTGTGTGTGTGTGTGTGTGTGTGTGTGTGTGTGTATGTGTGTGTGTGTGTGTGTGTTTCTAAATAATTGGAATTATATTTATTGTAAATTTCGTATGAAATAAAATGCTCAGTACTGTAAAACTATAAATCAATTATAATAATATCAAAATAAGAAGTATCAAAGATCAATAGTTCACAACTCAGAATTTGACGGCTTGGATCATTAGCTGATCGTCGTCAAATATATATATATATATATAAGAACACTAGTAGGGAAATTTGCTCGTCAAATATATATATATATATATATATATATATATATATATATATATATATATATATATAAGAACACTAGTAGGGAAATTTGCTCGTCTAATGAACGGAGAACTTCCGAGAGCCGTTGATATATATGTAAAAAAAATATACACAAAAAGCCTTTACTCACGCAGAGAATGACAATGGATCTTGGGTAAGATATCCGACTGACATAAAATCCGCCGGGTTTCGATCTCGGCTGGGCGCATCTTGTCGGTATTGTCCACTGAAGATCAGCGATACAACAAAACTCCGCTCGTGTGCGATATTGATAAATACGTTGGATAATAAATATCCAAGAATTATTTCTGAAGAAAAAACGATAACCAACCAACTGAATTTATTCTATGTACCTCTTTATATAGTCTCTTCGGATATTATGAAAGTGTCTTTTTAAAGTGAAAACGGAAATTGTTTACGTAATCGGCATGGTATCCGTTTCTTACTTTTTAAAATTTTAAGTTTTAAAAAATTATCTGTTGCTTTTTTTTTTTAATCAAAACTATCAAAGGTTATTATCAGGTATTATTAAAGATTAAGTTTTCTAATCTGATTAATAGAGTTTTCATTAATCCAAATAAATTAAAAACCTATACGAAAAATATAAGAATATAGATATCTAAGAATAAACAAGGATACACATTCTACAATTGTGTAAAATGGATTTCTCTTTAGAAATTAAAAAGATTTAATACTATACGAAAAAAAAAATTCCCAGAAGTGTTGTAAGACCTTCTCCCCCACCAAAAAAAGGGTATCATTAGTAACACAGTTAACTAAATCTGATAGCTACAGTTCTTGATATCTAGTGAGTGCGGAGTCCTCCTTCATTGCCATTACGCTCAGGTCCACTCAGATCCAGAGTCATAGTACCCGTTAGGGTATCATCTTAACGTCAAATAAATCTCGTTAAAGAATATTCGTATTCAGTAAGAATTCTTGACTCCATATAACTGTGCAAATTATTCTTTTCAAAAATTGTTATTTGAAGCTGTAATTGTTTACGAAGGATTATCTTACTTCTCAAGAGGTTTTCATATCACCGTTAGCTGAACGTCTTTCAATGCAGATTGAGCGACAACGAGTTTCCTAAAGTTCTCAGGACTCTTCTCAGTATTCTGGCAGATCTCAGCAATGTTGTAGTTTGGATGGTCCCATCTCGTCCTCTTATTTCCAAGTCATCTAGTCCTTTTACTAATCCTTTGGTGACTGTACCAAGAGCACTAATTACAATTGGTATTACCACCACTTTCATGTTCCACAGTTTTTTCAATTCTCTAGCAAGGTCCAGGTACTTATCCTTATTTTCCCTTTCTTTCAATTTTTCTTTGTGGTCAGCCGGGACAGCAAAGTCCACAATTATGCAAATTCTCTTTTTTTTTGTCGATTATTATAAGCTGAGATTAGGTAATCAGTTTGTATTTCAAAATCCCTGAGCAGTTTGTGCGTCTCATTCTCCAAGACAAATTTTGGGTTGTGCATATACCATTTGTTCGTATGGTCAAATTTAGATTTAAATTTCTTGCACAGTTCCCACAGGATCGCCTGTCCCACCCAGTCGTGTCTAGTCTTATACATTTTTTGTGCTAATTTACTGCGTTTGCTTATTAATGTGATTGATGGTTTCGTCTCTATCTCCACATAACCTACATTTGATGTTTTGTTGTATCTTATCTCTCTTTCTGTTTTGATATGGTTGGTCCTTATGGCGTTGTTTTGGGCTACTATTAAGAGAGATTCAGTTTCTCTGTTAAGGTTTCCTTTTCGTAGCCACATCCACGTTTTCTCGTGTGAGAAGTTGCTTATTAGTCGTTTAAAACGCTCACAGAGAAGTTTTTCTTTTCATTTTTTTGTTTTCTAGTTATTTCCGTTCCGTTGATCCTCGTGTTGTCAGTTTTGTTTCTGAAGGCTGCAATAAGTCTTCCTCCGCGTCTGTCTGTGTAGTCTTCAAGTCGTTGTATTGATGCATCAACGCTTTTTTCAATGTCGGCAAGTCCTCTTCCTCCTCTTATCATTATTATCATTATTAGCAGTGGTAGTAATAGTTCTAGTAACTTGATTTTATAACTGTAAGCCAACACATGATAATTATTGAATAGATATAATTACTTGAAACCATATCATTATCAGTATTCGATGGGAAAACTTGAACCTATACAATCGGGTGCAATTTTTTTGTATTAGGATTATGTGATATCATATAACCGAATGCAAAAAAAGGAAATTAAATGTAAAATATAGTAAGTAAGTAAGTTGTCTCCCTTTAGTCGAGGGTGACCAAGAAGGCTCCCTTTTCAACAGCTACTACACCGAGGTGAAGGGGAGGGCGCTACTCCTTTCCCAGGATTGATCCGATTTACCCTTGATACGTACCTTATATTGCTGAGTGTTAAGCAATGAGGTATCAAGTACCCTTTTTATAGTCTTTGGTATGACTCGACCTGGGATTGAACCCCTGTCTCCCGGACGATTGGCGAACACTCTACCCTCTAGGCCAATGAGCCGATTAAATGTAAAATATAAACCTTGGCAATTCCCTAACCTTCGAGTATTAAATAACCCTAGAAGGGTTTCCGTGCCGTTAAAATTAATCAATCAATAACAAATCAGTTATAAGATGCTTTTTTCTCTAAGTTAAAGCCATTTTAATGTACTACGCTAGCAAACATCTCGCTACAATGTGCATGCTGAAATCTGTTCTTATACGAATACAAAGAGAGAATTGGGAGAGAAACAAACGCCGAAAAAATGTTACACATATCTTTGTGCCTTTTGTTTAAAAAAATCGCAAAATAAAAATTTGGAGGCTTATAATTTTCGAAACATATGCGTTGTATCGATCGGTACCGGTCTGACACTTATTCTATTGGTTAGCTGCTCCATCAAAGAAACAATCGATTATCAAAATGATAGTGATTGATTTTTCCGGAAGGAAATATGACAAATATATATGTGTGTGTGAATGTATATATATATATTATTGGAGTCACGCTATGAAAATCAGAATAGTGCGTTCTCCTCATTAAATGGTAAACCTCTAAAATTAGCAGACGAATACATATACCTCGGTAACAATATCTCATCTACTGAAAGCGATGGCAACATATGCATAGGCAAAGCAGGGACTACCATTGACAGGTTATCGAGCATAAAGAAATCTGATCTCTCTAATAAAAAAAAAAACGGGCATTCTTCTTAGCTGTAATCATGTCGATATTACTGTATGGCTGCACCTTAAAATCTAACGAAACGAATCCCAGGAGGAGCTGTAGAATACACTGCATATCTTCAGAGGGGTGAGACTCCACCAACCAGGGTCCTGCTTATGACAGTAAACAATCTGATGGTGAGGTTCCAGTAATATTGGAGCTTTGGGGAATGCGGAGTACCCCTTCATACCATCGCTACCAGATCCAGTCTGGCTCGGAGTGATAGCACCTGATAGGGTCATATCTAACGGTCAAATATAACGGAGTACAAACAAATGATTTTACTAAATTGATTGCAAGTCGTATATATATATATATATATATATATATATATCAACAGGATTTTGGCATTAAATAACCTACAATGGTTGATATGCCAAAAAATTCAACCAAACCAAATCCTATATATTTAATATATATGTATAAAGAGGATTTGGCATTAAATAACCTACAATGGTTGATATGCCATAAAACCTAACCAAACCAAATCATGTATATTTAATATATATGTATGAAGAGGATTTGGCATTAAATAACCTACAATGGTTGATATGCCATAAAACCTAACCAAACCAAATCATGTATATTTAATATATATGTTTAAAGACGATTTGGCATTAAATAACCTACAATGGTTGATATGCCATAAAACCCAACCAAACCATATCATATATATTTAATATATATGTATAAAGAGGATTTGGCATTAAATAACCTACAATGGTTGATATGCCATAAAACCTAACCAAACCAAATCATGTATATTTAATATATATGTATAAAGAGAATTCTACCTATACTAAACTGAATTTGAAATTTAATATGGCGTTAAATGACCCGAAAAGGGTTGATAGGCCGTAAAACATAACCAATCAACCAACAGTAATCTTCACTTAAACACACACACACATATATATATATATATATATATATATATATATATATACATATAAACAAAATTTGGCATTGAATAATCTATGAAGGTTGATATGTCATAAAACTTAACCAACTAACTAACCACGATGTACTATGCTATCACACACACACACACACACACACACACACACACACACACACACACACGTGCGTGCACGCGCGCATGCGCACACATATATTTATATACACATAAAATATGATAACACATAAAGGATGAGAATGTATTTTCTAATATATAATATATACTAACGTTTCGGTTTTTTTTTTAAACCTTCGTCATGGTTATGTAACTAATGTTAAACGCTTCATCGTAAAAACATTTTTCAAATGAAAAATCAAACGAAAAAATGACCCCCCGCCCCAAACTTAGCATTCCTTAACATTAATCACGGCTCATTTTAAACTAGGCTGACGTCACTTCCGTGTGAGAAAAAATTAAAAGGATGACATCTTTGTGAGTAGAATTAAATCTTTAAAATTCTTTTAAAAATTTCTTATTCTCAAAAACAGAGTTTATGATTGTGCATTTAAAATTTTTAGAAATCATTCAGACTTTAGAATTCTTTAAAATTCTCAATAATTATATCTATGTTTGTGATTTAGAATTTTTAAAATAAATATTTATTTCAAGAAAAAAAAACAACTGATTTTCAATTACAAAATCGGAATGTTGGAATTTCTATGAATTTCTAGTTTTTTTTCACATTCTATATTCCATATATACATACCATCGGGTTTATTTCCCTTTTTAACACACACACACACACACACATATCGAAGTTGAAGAGTCCCTGTTTTAAAATTCTGACGATATGTATGTTTATAATCTTTCCAAGAAATAAATTAAAAGTATTTTAAAATAGGAACTCACTTTTCAATCACACGGTATGTTTAGTGTAAATTATTTATTTGATTTAAGAGTTCAGTGGAATTATTTTATTCTAAATTTAGAACTGTAAATTAAGTTTCTTTCATTGTTTATTGACATATCAACCTTTGTAGGTTATTTAATGCCAAGCCATTCTCCTAGAACAGTAGTGGTACTATTTAACCCATAGCTGGGAGGATAAGGAGGTTCATACCTTTCCCAAGGGTATTTGCCCGAAAGTGAACGTAATAGCGCGACTGGAGTTCGAACTCGCTTATTACGATTCCACAGACTATCGCTTTAGCCATTACACCACGAGGACACCCGCTCAAAATTAAGTGTCTGTTAATTACAATAAATTTTGGTTCATCAAGTGCTATATTTCTCTCTGACTCTCTTAAAACCAAACAATTAGACGCTATAAATCGTTCTGTTGAAATTCTTTCTTTCTCTCTCTCTCTGTATATATATATATATATATATATATATATATATATATATATATATATATATATATATATATACTTGGTTTGCCACAACAAACATTGCTGATAATTATTTCCCAGGCATCATTCTCAATTGTGACAAACTGAATTACTTGAACCTGAACTGTTTTGACATTTATACAATGTACTTATGTTAAACTAAATTGCTTGAAATAGAACTGTTTTTGACATGGAAATTGTACTTACGCTATACTGAATTGTTAGAAATAGAACTGTTTTGACATTTAACTGTATGTAAACAAAAATAATATGAATAAAGTGTTAGCCAATAGCCCGGGAGACCTGGGTTCATCCCAGGTCGAGTCACACCAAAGACTCAAAAAATAGTAGTTGATGCCTCCTTGCTTAACACTCAGTAATATTAGGTACGGATCAATTGTAAAGTGGGAAAGGAGTAGCGCCCTCCCCAACACCTTGTTGTAGAAGCTATTGAAAAGGGAGCCTTCGAGTCACGGCTGATTACTTTACTCAACTGAATTGTTTGAAGTAGAACTGTTTGACTAAACTGAATTGCTCGAAATAGAAATGTTTTTGACGATTAAACTGTGTACCCATACTAAACTGAATTGTTTGAAATAGAATTGATTATTTGTATAAAAATAGATTGGGCATTAAATAACCTACAAAGGTTGATATGCCATAAAGCCCAAACAAATAAACAAACGAACAAACAAACAAACAAAATAAACCCAGCCAGCAGACTGGACTTAGTTTTTGTTAACAAGAAGAAAAGAACTCGTAATCTGAGTGATTTTGACAACAGAGTAAAAATAAAATAAAGTGAAAAAGTAGACAAATACTTAGACCTTGCCAGAGAACTAAAAACAACAATAGGACATGGGGATGACAGTGATACCAACTGAAGATGGTTCACTTGGAACGGTAACCAATGGTTTGAAAAGGAAATTGGACCAACTGGAAATCAAAAGAAGAATCGAGAACACAGCATTGTTAAGACCAGCAGGAATACTAAGAAGAGTCCTCGAGACCTGAAGATATTGCTGTAACTCAGACTCTAGTAAAAAAAAACAACTACCTGCTAAGATAGTGGTGAAACACTCGCATGGTTTAAATAGTGGAGCCTTGTCATACTATGCAGTTAGGATACTTTCTTTTTGAGGGGAGGTTTTACTTAACTACAGAAGATGCAATCAGTTTATTCTAACCCTCACCGACTGGTCTTTTAATAGAATTGAAGACTTGAGCGCTAACAGGTGCTCTATATCTGGCACCTGACAGGGTGTAAACACCATCTCCAATTGGGTAGCTGCTCTCTTTCAAAGCAAGAATCGATCACCCTACTGACAGTGATTGATTTTCGTGGCTGGAGATGTAATGGATCAATGCACATGCCGGGAGTGCGAGACACTCAGACGTGAGTCAGTTTTATCTTTAGGGAATGGGGTTAAAATTCATTTCTGCTGTCTCCAAAGTTTATCATATATATATATATATAATATCTAAAGACGATAATTTGGGATTGATTATCTTTAAGTAATGGTGTTAAAATTCATTTCACGGTCTCCGAAGTTCATCAGATCCACACACACACACACACACACACACACACACACACACACACACACACATATATATATATATATATAATATCCAAAGATAATGAGTTCGAAACGATTATCTTTTGGGAATTGGGGTAAAATAAATTTATATTTGATGAACTTCGAAGTTCATCAAATATATATATATATATATATATATGTGTGTGTGTGTGTGTGTGTGTGTGTGTGATATCCAAAGAAGATGATTAACTTTAGGGAATGTGGTTAGAATTAATTTCTGCGATCTCCGAAGTTCATCAAATATGTATATATATATATATATATATAGAAAGGACATGAGTTGGGAATGATTCCATTTGAGAATATATAAAAGGATTCTTATAAATCTCCAGGGGTGCTCAATATACGATGATTAATATATAAATTCATAAATTTTATACACAGTAAATTCATATAATTTGAGGAAAAACTGAAAACATATGATGGCTATCTGAATTGGTTGGTTTCTCTTATGGAGTGGCCAGCAGAAATAAATTCATGATAGCCAAAAGATGGTACGCGGCTAACGAAGGCATGGACAGCTATCGATAGGCTTTCGATCTTATGGAAATCAAGCCTGACCGATAAAATGAAACGCAGTTTCTTCCAGGCTGCGGTCGTGTCGGTGCTGCTGTATGGATGCACTACTTGGACGCTGACTAAACGGTTGGAGAAGAAGCTCGACGGCAATTATACAAGAATGTTGCGAGCAATATTAAACAAGTCCTGCAGCAACACCCCACAAGGCGCCAACTGTACCGTCACCTACCACCTATCACGAAAACTATACAAGCTTGACGAACCAGACATGCTGGACACTGCTGGGGAAGCAAGGACGAGATCGTTAGTGATGTGCTCCTGTGGACCCCCGTATATGGCCAATCAAAAGCAGGACGACCAGCTCGAACATACATACAGCAGCTATGTGATGATACGGGATGTAACCCTGAAGACCTGCCGGAGGCGATGAATGGTAGGGAGACGTGGAGAGAGAGGGTCAGGGATATCCGTGCAAGCCGCACGACATGATGATGATATACATATATATATAAATTGAATGAGAAATTGTATTTTTAATATTTTTAGAAGGAAAAGATTTCTAAAATTATTTTGGGCTTTGATCTTTCAAATTTTTCGCAGCAAGTCAAATATAGCCGTCTGTGAAGTATCTCGAAATTTAAAAACGAGTGCGCATGCGCCGATTGGTTAATAATATTTTTTTAGAAAAAAGAAATACAGATGTATAAAGTACAACTTCTCAGGCCTATTTTTTACACAAAATATTAAAAGATTAACCCTCTTTTCGTCGGAAAATCAGCTAAGTTTCCATATATATATACATATATATATTTACTAACTTACTATCTACCAGCATTCATGGTTACTAGGAAAAAGAAAAGAAAAATACCAGAATTTAGAGATAACTATATCTCGGATCACTTCCTGAGGAAAAAGAAAAACAAATTTCGGGGGGAAAAAAAGAAGAAAAGGCCAACTCCGTCATACCAGCTGAAAAAAATCTAGAGATATGCTGTCAGTTGGTCAAAAGAACAAAAACCCACCTTAAAATGCTGCAATGCTACAATTACAAATAGTGCTCAATACTAAGTAGAGCTAATTATAGAAATTAAATCGCGAGTCGGGACTATCCTACAACAGTTTCGCCAAAACCGGCTCCTCACGGTATCTAGCACCAATAGAGGAGCCGGTTTAGGCGAAACTGTTGTAGGATAGTCCCGACTCGCGATTTGATTTATATATATATATATATATATTATTCAGTCCAGTTAAACCGGAGTCGGGAATAATTCTGTCAGGACAAAAAGTCATTCAACTATGAACATTTAAATTTTCCTGGTAAATAAATTGTTTTTCTTAAAGAAATTATTCCTCTGTAATGTCAGTTACATTGAGCTCTTTACCATGAAAATTTAAATGTTCATAGTTGAATGATTTTTTTGTCCTGACGGAATTATTCCCGACTCCAGTTTAACTGGACTGAATTGTTTTTCTGAAAGAATATATATATATATATATATATATATATATATATATATATATATATATATGTGTGTGTGTGTGTGTGTGTGTGTGTGTGTGTGTATAAAAGATCTAACTGATGAATTCACTTTTATTACATAGAGTTCTCGCCATCTTCGTAATGTATGTAAGGGTGCCTGCCATCGATGAATTAAAGAAAACTGTTCAGTCTTTTATTTTAGTTAATAATAAATAAATCGCCCGTGGTGTAATGGTTATCGTCATAGGAAGTGGACACGGCGACACGAGTTCAAATCCTGATTGCATTTCACATACCTTGGGAAAGGTATGGGTCCAATTATTCCCCCCCCCTCCAGCTATGGGTAAATAGTAGGGCAAACTGGGTTCTTCAGCCTAGGTTAGGCACCTAGTCTAGGAGAAGGAGAACTCTGAACTCAAATCTGTTAAACTCCGCTTAAAAATTGACCTTGTGTCATATCTTGCCCGAGCGGAGGGCTTGGTAAATAGGAATAAATAAATCGCAATGCTTAACATTATCTAAAACGAAAACTGCAATACTTGACATCATTTGACTGTGGGCAAAAAAATGAGCTCTGACTCGTATAAAAGTGTTACTTACAAACTATTCGCTCACAAATTATGAATATATATATATATATATATATATATATATATATATATATATATATATATATAGTTAAGCTTGATTAAAGGATAAAGAAACATATATAATTTTATTAATATCCTTTCAAGTTTCCCTAATAAGTAGCTTGGTTTTATATTGAGATTATTAGATGAATTTACCAAAATTTTCCCGAGCGCATTTGGACCTTTAATAGGCCATCTTCTGCGGTTGTTTGTATGTGTAAAAAGTGTTTTTTTAAAACAGTTTTTTTGAAAGAGGTTTTTAGATTTTTTATAAGATTACAAAATTACGAAAACACAAAGTTGGATAAAACTGAGATGGTGATGAATTTAAAAAACAGAACGCTATCAACGGAAATAGAATATTATCAAGAAAATAAATCCAAAAGCATTTCAAAACATTGTCGTTATTTTCAAAATGAATTCTATTGATTCTAGTTTTTTTTTTTTTTTGTTTTTATATGTAGGGCTTCTAGGATTTGTAGTCGTAGCGCTTGGGACAATTTTGGTAAATCCATCTATCAATTTCAACATAAAACCAAGAGACTTATCAGGAAAGTATCTTAATAAAATTATAGACAAAATGTGTCTTTATTTTTTAATCAAACATGATTAAATGAAAGACTGCTGCCTAACCACACACACACACACACGCATAAATATACACACACATACGCACACTCACACATATGTATATATATATATATATATATATATATATATGTGTGTGTGTGTGTATAAATATATATACGTGGTGCCTTCAATACGTTTCCAGGCTTTTTTTGTACAAGTATTTAAGAATGTCGTAGACTCTTGAAAATTCAGTATTTTATTGCTATACATCTTATGAGATGACTGACCAATTCTTATGATTTCAGGTTCAAATAAACAGCTACAGCAGGAATTGGAATACACCCTACTCAAGCCTGATTGTCACAGCTGGTGAATTTCAAAAATGCAATCTGGACGTCAGGACACTTTAGAAGAACGATATGCAATAAAATTCTGTTTTAAACTTGGAAAAAATCCCACCGAAACGTATGGAATGCCTCAGACTGCTTTTAGAGCATCTTGCATGAATCGAGCATCAGTTTTTGAGTGGCAGAAGAGATTCAAGGCAGCCAGGGAGTAAGGAAGTCAATACACCATAGTTGATTGGCCAAAGGGTTAGGTTTAGGGTTAGGTTACTATGTTAAGGTTTTAAGGGATTTCAGGAGAGATTCCTTGGAAAGAGGCCAGTACTCTTCAAATCGGCTTAGTGGCATTTCCACCGGGACAATGCACCAGTCCACAACTCTATCCTTGTCACTGACTATTTGACCAAGATGGTCATCAATACAGTTCCTCAGCCTCCCTATATAGTCCAGACCTTGCTCCCTGTGACTTTTGGTTATTCTCTAAGCTCAGAGGCTGTCGTTATGAGACAATTGAGGAGGTTGTGACGAAGGTCATTAACACGCTCACACAAGAGGACTTCCATGGGACCTTCCAGAGGTTGTTGTAACGGTAAAACAAGTGCATTGGAGCCGAAGGAGATTACTTCAAAGGGGATTAGTGTTTCATGTGTGTACTATCAATAAAAGGGCCCATACGAAAAAAGTCTGGAAACTCATTTAATGATCCTCGTATATTTATATATATATATTGTATACATAATGATCCTCGTATATATAAAGGATTTGGCATTAAATAACCCGCAAAGAGTTTATATACCAGGGAACACAACCAAACCAAACCAATCGCTATATTGGCCTCCTTTCCATTTCATTAAATAAAGATCTTTTCCAATTGGTCACAGCTTTTTCATTGTTCGGTTATTGTTTCTTTGTTAAATAGCATATCAACCTTTGTGGGTTATTTCATCCTAAAAACACCTTTGTAAAAAATAAACAGTACTGGTACAATTCAATTCATATTCCAGGGATAAATGAGTTCATACCTTCCTGAAATGAACGCAATAGCACAGCTTGAGTTTGAACTCGTTTACTACGATGAGGCTTTCCGGTACATTAGCCACTGCGCCACGGGGAACCAACCACTTCAAATTTTTGACATCCTTCTCAAAAATCAAAATTCAATAAGAGCAATCTGATGCACATACGATTAACATTTTTTTCTTGATTGATTGATCATAATGGCATGCCACACTGTTTCGAGTTATTTTAAGTTTACAAGTTAGGGTATCACAATTACATTTTTGTTTAATTGCTTTTCAAGAATTTTTTCACACAGTTATATAAAGTATTCTTGTCTAAAACAAATAATATGCACACAGTTCTATGGGTTCAAGTATTCCTATCTAATACTAATAATCATATGTTTTCAAGTAATTATATCCCTATTTAATAATAGAAATTTGATAGCACGCTGTTATATGCTTTCAAGTAATAAATAATAATAAAAATTGTAATAATTATAATCCTTAGTAAACAATTAGAGCTTCAAGTAACTATTCTTAATACAAATAATTTACAGTTATATGCTTTCAAGTAACTAATAATAATAATAATAATCCTTAGTAAACAATTAGAGTTTCAAGTAACTATTCTTAATACAAATAATTTACAGTTATATGCTTTCAAATAACTAATAATAATAATAATCCTTAGTAAACAATTAGAGCTTCAAGTAACTATTCTTAATACAAATAATTTACAGTTATATTCTTTCAAGTAACTAATAATAATAATCCTTAGTAAACAATTAGAGCTTCAAGTAACTATTCTTAATATAAAATCTTTTAAATGGTCATTTTCTCTTTGGTTGGTTCGTTAACTTTACAGCACATCCTTATATATATATAAGAAAATCTACACACACACACACACACACACACACACATATATATATATATATATATATATATATATATATATATAAAAGGAAATCTACCTCTGAGGCCATAAATACACTTTACAAGCGCTCAGGTTACTGACACTCGCAACTTTTTGAACAGTTCGAGGCAACTTATGTTTGTTTTGTTTGCAGACTGTCATTCGTCAAATCGATACGAGCGCTCGTGGCGGGTAAACGTCGCGCTGCTACTGATGGGGTTTTGGGTAAGGGGGCAGCCATGCACGCGTTTCTAAGAAGCTTCAAAGCAGCAAGGAATTCCTACAGATGCCAAAACCTCGTGAGAATTTTTCGTTGCCTCTTCTTTAAGATAAAAGACGCGAGCGAATACTTGCAAACCTGCCCGCAAGCACGAAACAACCATACCTTCACCACTATTCTCAGGTTCCACAAGATCTTTTCAGTGAGTAAGTTGCGCTTGTGTCAGAACTTGTCCAGTCGGCTAGAGCTGTAGAATAAACTGACAGCACCTTTGCAGAGGGTTAAGACCCCACCAACGAGCGTTTTGGATATGACACTAAACAATCTAATGGTGAGGTTCCAGTAATTATGGAGATTTCGGGAATGCGAAGTACCCCTTCATTGCCTTCGCTCCCAGGTCCACTCTGGCCCGGAGTGGTAGTACTTCATAGGGCCCTATCTATGGGTCAAATAGAACTAAACTGTGTGCTTACGGTAAACAGACTTGTTTGAAATGAAAATGTTTTGCCATCTAAACTGCGTACTTACACAAAACTGAATTGTTTGAAATAGAACTGTTTTCACTTTGAAACTATTACTTACGCTAAACAGAATTTTTTGAAATAGAACTGCTTGAGACATTGTAACTTTGGTTGCGCTGAACTAGATTGTTTGAATTAGAACTATTTAACTAAACTGAATAGCTTGAAATAGAAATGTCTTTGACAATTAAATTGTGTACCCATAGACAACCGACCTAGGAAGCAGCCTCTCATCAACCGAAAAAGACATCGACGCACGGCTAACGAAGGCATGAAGAGCTTCCGATAGGCTATCGATCATATGGAAATCAAACCTGACCGATAAAATGAAACGCAGTTTCTTCCAGGTAGCAGTCGTATCGATACTGCTATATAGATGCACTACTTGGACGCTAACTAAACGGCTGGAGAAGAACCTAGACGGCAATTACACAAGAATGTTGCGGGGAATATTGAAGAAGTCCTGACAGCAACACCCCACGAGGCACCAACTATACGGCCACCTGCCTCCCATCACGAAAACTATCCAAGTTAGACGAACCAGACATGCAGGACACTGCTGGAGAAGCAGGGACGAGCTCATAAGTGATGTACTCCTATGAACCGCTTCACATGGCCGAGCAAAAGCAGGACGACCAGCTCGAACATACATACAGCAGCTATGTGAGGATACGGGATGTAGCCCAGAAGACCTGCCAGAGGCGATGAATGATAGGGAGAAATGGCGAGAGAGGGTCTGGGATATCCGTGCTAGCGGCACGACATGATGATGATGATGATGATGATTTGCTTAAAATGGATTTGGGGTTAAATAACCTACAAAGGTTGATATGCCATAAAAACCCAACCAAACCAAATCATATATATTTGATATATACGTATAAAAAGGATTTGGCATTAAATAACCTACAAAGGTTGATATGCCATAAAACCCAAACCAACGAACCAACTAAATATCTCTTAGAACATGGACCAATTCAAATTCACCCTTAGAAGTTATTTTCAAATAATAAACTGAAACAAAACAATTGTTTCGGTTTCTTTGCTTTATAGCATATCAACCTTTATGGTTTATGTAATTCTAAGGCCTTTCTTGTTAAAGATCAGTAGTTGTTAAATAGGATTTAAAGTTCTATATCTGATTTTCTCAGCGATCATCTGCATTCATAGCCTTCTTTTTTACTTTGAGAAAAAAATCCTTCATATTCGATGACTCCTTTCATTCTTTAAAACGTTTTATAAGCATTCAAACATTTGTGAACAATCATTAGCATTCTATGGTTTGTTTTTTCATTTAGTGAACACTTATAACCATTCAGTATCTTTTCCTTTCTGATCAGTCATTAGTATTCCATAGTTTGTTTTTAACTTTGTGAACCTTCATTAGCATTCAATGGTTCGTTGTTTACTTTGTAAACAGTCTTTAGTATTCAATGGTTTGTTTTTTCATTTAGTGAATACTCATAACCATTCAGTATCTTTTCCTTTGTGATCAGTCATTAGCATTCCATGGTTTGTTTTTAACTTTGTGAACCTTCATTAGCATTCAATGGTTCGTTGTTTACTTTATAAACAGTCTTTAGTATTCAATGGTTTGTTTTTTCATTTAGTGAATACTCATAACCATTCAGTATCTTTTCCTTTGTGATCAGTCATTAGGATTCCATCGTTTGTTTTTAACTTTGTGAACCTTCATTAGCATTCAATTAGCCGTTGTTTACTTTGTAAACAGTCTTTCGCATTCAATGGTTTGTTTTTTCATTTAGTGAACACTTATAACCATTCAGTATCTTTTCCTTTGTGATCTGTCATTAGCATTCCATGGTTTGTTTTTAACTTTGTGAACCTTCATTAGCATTCAATGGTTCGTTGTTTACTTTGTAAACGGTTTTTAGCATTCAATGGTTTGTTTTTTTATTTAGTGAACACTCATAAGTATTCAGTATTTTTTCCTTTGTGATCAGTCATTAGCATTCCATGGTTTGTTTTTAACTTTGTGAACCTTCATTAGCATTCAATTGTTCGTTGTTTACTTTGTAAACAGTCTTTAGTATTCAATTGTTTGTTTTTTCATTTAGTGAATACTCATAACCATTCAGTATCTTTTCCTTTGTGATCAGTCATTAGCATTCCATCGTTTGTTTTTAACTTTGTGAACCTTCATTAGCATTCAATTAGCCGTTGTTTACTTTTTAAACAGTCTTTAGCATTCAATGGTTTGTTTTTTCATTTAGTGAACACTTATAACCATTCTATAATTTTTCCTTTGTGATCTGTCATTAGCATTCCATGGTTTGTTTTTAACTTTGTGAACCTTCATTAGCATTCAATGGTTTGTTTTTCACTTTATGGACAGTCATTAGCCTACAATGGTTTGTCTTTCACTTTGTTAATGTTATTAGCATTCAATGATATTTTTCATTTTTTTTTTAAATTCTCACTTGTTTCACACTTTGTAAACAGTCGTTAGCATTCCATAGTTTGTTTTCTCTTTGTGAACAAGCATTAGCATTCCGTATTATTCACCATAAAGACAATTTCTATTCAGTAATAATATTATTTGTTTGCACACTGATTATTTAAATTATTCTTTGGCTATTAGAATTGGATAAACGGTTTGGTTTCTTTGTTTAATGGCATATCAACCTTTGTAGGTTATTTAATACCAAAGCCATTCTCCTAAAAGAATAGTGGTACTATTTAACCCATAGCTGGGAGGATAAGGGGGTTCATACCTTTCCCAAGGGTATTTGCCCGAAAGTGAATGTAATAGCGCGACTGGAGTTTGAACTCGATTCCAAAATCCATCGCTTTAACCATTACACCACGAGGACACCCCTAGAATTGGATAAAAGTTATGTGTAACCATATAATTACTTGATAAAAAACTGACTTTGGTATTAAATATCCGGTAAGATGTTTCATGCCATAAAACCAACGTAACAAAAGCTAACCATACCGTTGAAATACAACAACTGACGACGTGGATGCAATAATCGTAATAGTAGTTAGAAGTGGTCTACATTTATTATTATTATTATTATTATTATTTACTCCTCTACAGTTTTTCACATCAGTATTAGCTGATGGCTTTTCACTGGAGTCTGAGTGACAGCAAGTCTCCTCAAGTCTCCAGGACTCGTCTCAGTATTCTGGCCGTCCTCAGCAATGCTGTCGTTTGGATAGTCTCTATCCGTCCGCCAACTTCCAAGTCCTCCAGGCCCTTTAATAATCCTTTAGTTACTGTGCCTAACGCACCAATCACAATTGGCACAATCGTTACTTTCATGTTCCACAGATTTTTTAAAATTCTCTACCAAGGTCGAGGTACTTATCCTTCTTTTCCCTTTCCTTCAGATTTATTCTGTGGTCTGCCGGGGAAAACACAACTGACGACGCGAATGCAGTAATGGTAATAATAATTAGAAGTAATTTACATTTATCATAATTTTCTGGAAACGCATCAACTGACGACGTGGATGCAATAATGGTCATAATAGTTGGACGTGGTCTACGTTTATAACTATTATTATTATTATTATTATTATTATTATTATTATTATCTCTTCGAAAGTTTTTCACATCAGCGTTAGCTGATGGTCTTTCATTGAAGTTTGAGTGACAGCAAGTATCCTCAAGTTACTACGACTCTTCTCAGTATTCTGACCGATCTCAACAATGCTGTTGTTTGGATGGTCTCCACTCGTCCTCTTATTTCCAAGTCTTCCAGTCTCTTTATTAATCCTTTAGTGAGTGTACTAAGAGCACCAATTACAATTGGTATTTCTGTCACTTCCACGTTTCACGTTTTTTTCAATTCTCTAGCAAGGTCGAGGTACTTATACTTCTCTTCACTTTCTTTCAGTTTTACTCAGTAGTCAGCCGGGATAGCGAAGTCCACAATTTTGCAAGTTCTATTTTTTTGTTGTTGAATATTATAAGGTCTGGTCGTCTAGCCGAGGTTAGGTGATCCGTTTGTATCTCAAAATCCCTGAGTAGTTTGTACGTCTCATTCTCCAGGAAATACTCTGGGTTGTGCATATATCACTTGTTTGTATGGTCCAATTCAAATTTCTTGCACAATTCCCTGCGGATCACCTGGTCCACTATTATTATTATTATTATTATCTGGAAACACACTAACTGACGACGTGGATGCAGTAATGATAATAATAGAAGTGCTCTACGTTTATTATAATTGGCGGGAAACTTAATAACTGAAGACAAAGTTGCAATAATGGTAATAATAGTTGTCTACTTTTTTATTTTATCATGTGGAAACGTTGCAACTGACAACGTGGATGCCATAATGTAAATGATAGTTAGAAGTGGTCAGCGTTTATAATAACAATCTGGAAACGCTACATCTGATCACGTGGATGCAATAATAGTTGAAAAAAGTTATGGCTTGTAACAATGTAAAAATGGACATACTCAAAATATAAGCGTTGAGGATTTTTCAACTTAAAAACTGCTGACAGAAAATTCTAAACAGTATAAGAACTGTTTCGAAATAATTTGGTTGCTTTTGTTTTGTTTTTTTAAAATTAGCTGTTAGAAATACTTTTGTGTTTTTTTTTTTTTAATTAAATGAAAAAACAAATTTGACTGACAAAATCGAAATACCTAAATTAGCATTTTAAGTATTGTAGTCATTATTTACTTTGAGTGAGAAGGGAAAAAAAGTTGTTCTTCATTTAATAAAATGTCAATAATGCATTTAAAAACTCCGCCATGATTGATCAGTCCTTTTCTTGAATGGAACACCTTCACAGACATATGCTAATTAGCAGTAACATATGCAAATATTTTCCTGAGTTCATAAGTTAATTACACGCTGGTTGAAACGTGCAAATTCTGCGGTTTAATTAGAAGTGAATAACAAGATCAAATTAAAAAAATATTGTTGAGTCACGGATATTTCTAAATACTTGGTCGAGTCAAAAGTTTTACAATCTTTTAGTATGTCTAAGTTTGTGATGCCTCTATCACGTGACCGAAGATGTTCAAGCCGTGCGAAGGTACTCGCTCTACTTGGTAGTATCGTGGTAGGTGGTGCGTGACTCGTTGTATATTGCTTTACTTTGATTTGAAAACCGAGCGTGAGATGAAGTTTCAGCGTAGTCTTATGTGGGAACTTACGCCTTGCGTGTTCGAAATGGGCCATAACGAAGAAGCAAAGAAAGACAAAGGCTCAGTTGACCTCAGTAAAAAAGGCAGATGATTGATGAAATTTCGTTTAGGTTGCAAGTACCACCATGATCAGGCAATGTAAGGTTGGCCGAAAAGAATGGATTTCATAGTCGTTCTCGAAGCCATAAAATGAAATCCAGAGAGCACTCGGAAAATAAGAAGCGAGCTCGGCATCTCATAGTTCAGCGTAGTTTATTACCTTCACGAACTCAGTTAAAGTATGCTGAATAAAGCATCTCGTTACAAGTATTCTGAAAACTTTTGACTTGCCGTCGTTATATATATTTTGCTTATCTACTTATACATAATAAAACAAACTGTTCCTAACAAATGAAATTAGAAAACAGCCACAAAGAAAATGTTCTTATGTATAGCTTCAGGATAAACAATATTTTTCATCAAAGTAATTCTTCTTTTAGTGTCCAGATTTTCTTAATTGCTATTTTTAAAAAATAGATTAAAACTATTCTCTTTATTTATTCGTTTTGCAAAATAAATAAATATAAAATGAAATATATCGAAGAAATGCTAGTGTAATCAGATGAGATTCGCAAATAGGAAAGACGAAGGAGGCATTTTTCGTGAGATGTAAAACATGGTTACAGTGCAGAGGAACGGATGTAGGAGAAGGTAGGAAGAAGACAACAAAATGTATTGTTGAAGATTATAATATTTTTATAAAGATAATTGTTTTGATGATTATATCTTCTTCAAGCAGAGTCAAATCGCAATTTTCCGAGAGGTCGATTTTTAATTTTGAACCCTAGTTTTCCCAAATCAAAGATCAAGTGTCAACAAAAAACCCAGTTAAACACGGCTTAGGTATTAGATAATTAAGCCAAGACGAATACATACAAAATCCTACACAGTCGTCTTTCTTCTGTATTTGAATTTTGCTGCTGTTTGAAGACAAACTTTTATTGTTATTCTGGCGTTGATCATCTGACTACGAAATTTTTATTTTTTTCCCTTTCTTCCCTTTTTTCCCTCCCCCGTCTCTTTGTATTTTAAAGCTATACTAATTCAAAGATTTAAATATATTTTCTGAATTGAAAATAACTCTTGTCTTTCTTTGTTTCTTTGTTTTTTAATTGCATATCAACCTTTGTAGGTTATTTAATGCCAAAGCCATTCACTTAGAAGAACAATAGTAATACTATTTAAAGCATAGCTGGGAGGATAAGGGGGTTCATAACTTTCCCAAGGGTATTTGTCTGAAAGTGTACGTAATAGCGCAACTGGGGTTCAAACACGCTTACTACGGTTTCGGAGTCGATTGCTTTAACCAGTACACCACGAGGACAATATCTGCTACAAAACCCAGATAATGATGGGTAGCAGATAATGATAAAAGCAAAGACGAAACATCCAAAATGTCGAAATCCAGGACAGTCATCTTTATTTCTTCATTTTAGAATATTCAGCTAACTGCATAAAACAAAGCTACTTTAATTAACAGAAATAAAATGAGAAATATCAGAGAACTTCTTTACACACTTGTTCTCTTGAATGAACATTTATATAGGTAGGTTATTTTTCTTTTAACGGAATACAATTATAAATAGATCGTTGGATTGATCTTGGGTATATACTGTACGCAAAATTGTCGTTTCTATTTAGGAACGTTCCTGATAACAGCTGGCACTTCCGGTAAAAAAACAACCCAAAAACAATTGGCCAATCACAAACGAGAACTGAAAGCATTTAAGAGCGTTTGCAACTATCCTCAAATACTCAGATACTCAATTGCTTGTTCAACTTTTAATGGAAATCTACAGACTAGGACAACAAACGCTGGCGTCAGTGAACAACAGATCAAAATGGCGACTCGGATTTAAACATAGGCAATAAATAATTTCATAATCATAGGCGAAAAAGGTAAGATGTACTTAATGAAACATTTCAAGCGAATGTAAATGATTTGCACAGTTATATGTTTGTTGGCGTTCCTATATCATTCAAATAATTCAATCAATTTCATGTATTCAAGTAGCTATTCCGGTTTAATGATCATCTATTTCCCTATTTTATATAGTTTCAAGTATTCCGATACAATACAAATAATTTATCAGCAATGCTATGGTTTCAAGTAACTAAAAATAAATTTCTCTTTTCATTCAAACACACGTAGTTTAATTTTTATGAGTTTTCTTATCGATTCTAATCTAATTCCTTTTTGTGATTATAAAATACTTATTAGAAACGAATCAATAATAATTTGATACGTTTCTTTTAACTATATAACTATCTATAAATTTGATTTATATAGATATATATAAATTTGATTTATATAGATATATATAAATTTGATTTATATAGATATATATAAATTTGATTTATATAGATATATATAAATTTTATTTATATAGATAAGAAGAAGAAGAGAAATTAAGAGAAATTAGAGTATGAGTGTGTGTGTGATTGTCAAGTTATTGGTTTAATTTTCATTGAACAGCCAATGTCTGTGAAAAGAGAGTTTATTTTGAAAGAATAAAAAATAACAACAATTGCTTATCTTGCCCACATTTACCAAGTCGGCTGGGTTGGGGGTTGTAGAATACACCGACTGCACCTCAGTAGAGGAGTAAGAACGCCCCAATATTGTACTTGATATGATGCTAAACAATCTGATAGTGAGGTTCCAGTTATGCTGGAGCTTTGGGGAATGCTGAGTACCCCTTCATTGACATCGCTCCCAGGTCACATCTGGCCTGGAGTGGTCGCATCTGAGAGGGTTCTATCTATGGGTTAAATAGAACTAACCAATGTACTTATGCTAAACTGAATTACATGAAATAGAACTGTTTTTGACATCGGAATTGTATTTACGCTAAACTGAATTGTTTGAAATAGAACTGTTTTGCCAATTAATTGTGTGTAGGACAAAAACTATATTTATACTAAATTGAATTGTTTGAATTAGAACTGTTTGGATAAACTGAATAGCTTGAAATAGAAATGTGTTTGAATTAAACTGTTCTTCCATTTAAACTGCGTACTTATACTAAACCGAATTGCTTGAAATGGAACTGTTTTGACATTAAAATTGTACTAACGTTAAACTGAATTGTTGGAAATAGTACTGTTTTTTGTATAAAAATGGATTTGGCATTAAATAAACCAACAAAGGTTGATGTGCCATAAACCCAAACAACCAACCAACCATTATCTTGTTCACAGGTGCCCGTGGTGTAATGGTTATCGTCGTAGGAAATGAACACGTCGACACGAGTTCAAATCCTGGACGAGACCGATTGCATTTCATATAGCACTAATACTCTTGGGGAAGGCATGAATCCAATTATTCTCCCTCTAGCTATGGGTAAATAGTAGGGCAGACTGGGTTCTTCAGCCTTGGTGAGGCAACTAGTCTAGGAGAAGGAAAACTGAATTCAAACCTGTTAAACTCCGCTTAAAAATTGACCTTGTGTCATATCCTGCCCGAGCGGAGGGGTTGGGTAAATATATATGTATATATATATATATATATATATATATATATATATATATATATATATATATCTTGTTCACAGCAAACTGACTTTCAAATCGGAAATCTCGCACAGGCAATGGTGTTATGTCCGACTAGACACCGTCAGTTATTTGATAATAAAATGTTCTGGATATGACGTTAAACTCCATTGGTATGAGGTTCCATTTCTGAAGATCTGAGGAGTATGAAGCAACTCCTTCATCGCCATTACTCCCACGTCGACTCTGAACCTGAGTGGTACAACCTGTTCTGGTCCCATTTCTTGGTCGAAGAAATCTGCTTAAAATTTGTTCGTATTTGGTCCGACTGTGTACAAAAAATCTCTTAAATAACTAGACTAAAAATGTTAACATGAACATAAAATGAACGTAGTTCCCTCCTTTCTTGACATAAAATATCCCTAGACTGGTTGACATGCCATTAAAATCAATCAATCATTTAATCAATAATACAGTTAAACATTACAAGGCATTATTTCATATAGTGACTGATTTATTACTCCCAGGCCCACTCTGACCTAGAGTCGTATTACCTATTATAGTCCCATGTATTGATCGAATGAATTTATTTAAAAATCATTTGTATTTGGTCAGACTGTGTGCAAAAAAATCTCTTAAATAACTACACTAAAAATATTACCATGAACATATAATGAACGAAGTTCCCTACTTTCTGGACATAAAATATCCCTAGACTGGTTGACATACCATTAAAATCAATCAATCATTTAATCAATACTACGGTTAAACATTACTATACATAGTTGTAAATAGTGATTGATTTATTACAACAAGTAACTTTTCAGCAACCCGTTGAGGAATAATGGCTATTGTTTGTCTTGCAAACAGCAAACAGGTTTCCAAACAGGGAAACTTCACACTGTCAAATTATGGTAAAACACATATTTACAAGCAATTTATTTTTTGTTGGTAAAGGTTATTTTGAATAATTACTTTGAACATGCGCATATTCAATCGATAACGAAAAAGTAAGATTAACAAGGATAGCTTTTCATGAAACGCCAGGAGAAAAAGCTAACTGGGTATTCTACGAGGATGCTGCGTGCTGTTTTCAACAAATCCTGATTTTGTTTCGCATTCTTTGTTTTAAAGGCGTATCAATGTTTCTGTGTTGTTTAATGCCAAAATAAAACTTGTAGAACAGTAGTGGTATTACTAAACTATAGCTGGAGGTAAAAAAAGGCTTCATACCTTTTCAAAGGGTATTAGTCCGAAGGTGACGTTATAGAGTGACTTGTATTCAAAATCGTTTAGTACGAGGACTATTTGTCGTTGCCTCCCACCAGACAGGACTTGACACAAGGTCAAAAGCCCGAAGGCCGATTAAAGTGGGGATAAGGGGGAGGGAAGGTCGGAAACGAGTCGAGACTCGAACCCTGCTGGTCTGTGCTGCTCATCGGCTCACTTGGTGCAATGTGAGCCTGATGAGGCAAGCAATTTCACGAACCGAAATGTGGGTCCGGGCACGTATGCCGGATTATGGCTTGAACTAGACACCAAGGTCTAGTGCCATACATAGGTTCCTGAGAGCGTCCGAGAGAAAGAAAGAAAGCAAATGTAGTTGCGCAGTAATATGCACGTATATATATATATATATATATATATATATACCGGCTCGTTAGCCTAGTGGGTAGAGTGTTCGCCAATGATCTGGTAGACCTGGGTTCAGTCCCAGGTCACGTCATACCAAAGACTTTAAAAATGGTTCTTGATACCTCCTTGATTAACACTCAGCAATATAGGGTACGTATCGAGGGTAAAGTGGAGCAATCCAGAGAAAGGAGTAGCGACCTCCCCAACACCTCGGTGTAGTAGCTATTGAAAACGGAGCCTTCAGGTCACCCTCGACTATGGTCGCTAACTTTACTATATATATGTATATATATAATTATATATATATGTGTGTGTATGTGTGTGTGTGTGAATACGATTAAAATTTAGCTCAAAAGGATAATTTGATTAGCAATTTTTAAAAAATACAAAATGCAAATCAATATCACAAAAAAAATCGCTGTAATTCCTCAGATGAACTAATATTTAACACACACACAAACATGTATATATATGTATATATATATATAGTAAAAGGAAGTAAAGTTGGCAACCGTAGTCGAGGGTGACCAGAAAGCTCCCTTTTCAATAGCTACTACTCTAAGGTGTAGGGGAGGGCGCTACTCCTTTCCCTGGATTAATCCACGATACGTACCTTATATTGCTGAGTGTTAAGCAAGGAGGTAGCAAGTACCATTTTTAAAGTGTTTCGTATGACGCCACCTGGGATTGAACCACGGTCTCCTGGATACCTGGCGAACACTCTTCCCACAGGACCAAGGCGCCGAAAAAGTTAATTATTACTAAAAATGTTTAAAATGGTTCAGTAACAAAAATGATTTATATATTTATCTAAACGTGTTTATATCTTTATATCTATCTTTTCCTCTGTGTGTGTGTGTGTGTGTGTGTGTGTGTGTGTGTGTGTGTGTCTGTCTCTCTGTCTGTCTGTCTCTCTCTCTCTCTCTATATATATATATATATATATATATATATATCAGCCTGTTCATATCTAGCTTCTCTTTTTCTACTTATCCCAACTAGATTATATCTCTCTGCATGTGTTCGTATATATATATATATATATATATATATATATATATATATATATATATATTTATACATCTATCTTAGTCAATCTCGATAGATTTAAATAGTCTGCGATAAATAGACAAAAGAATAGTTTGCTACTTTTAGACAAAATAAAACTGGAAGTGAGGCCAATAAATATATTTAACGTAAACTTATAATGACTGTCAATCTTATTGAATAAGTGAACATTTCCTCATCTATATTCATATGTACATACGAGAATAACAGAATCTTGTACGCCCACTTGTGTATCCGTTTGGGTACATCTTCTCTAAGTAATGAAACTTCCATGTATTTATAAAGAAGGCAGTAGTTAGATACATATATTCATAAAACTAAGATTGCTTAGCGCCATTTTAAACAAAGATATCTTGGAAATATATTCCTCGCATTTAGTCAACAATCGGTTTGACAACAAATATCCCTGTCGGTGGAGCTTAATATCCCCACAGAAGGGTCAGACCTCTCTCCAAAAGGGGTCTCTCAAGTATGACACAGCAGTGCATCTGATTGTAAAGTTCCGCTTCCAGAGACCCAGAGAGAAGGGAATACTCCTTCATAGCTATTACTCCCAGGTCCACATACACCTAGAGTGTTAACGACGGTCAGAGTCCCAGCTATCGGTCAGATCTACTGAAATATTCTTCGGATTTGACCGGACTGTGAGTAAATGATAGCATTTCTTAAGAAACAGTAATAGAAAGACTGTATACATGAATGTATAAGGAAGACGATTTTCAAACTTTTTGGCATAAAATAACCCACGATGAATTGAGATGCCATAAAATCAATCATTGATATATGACTGTGTGTAAAAAAAGAAAAAAAAACTTCAAAAGCAACTGCACGAACAATTTATATATGAACGTTCAATGAACGCAATCACCTCTGGGCATAAAATAAGCCTAGTCGGTTTGATATACCATTAAAACTAATCACTTAAATAAATAAATAAATGAATGAATAAATCCATTGATGTGTGTAAGCAAATACATTTATTATTCAAAGTGATATATATATATATATATATATATATATATATTAGTTTGTGTGTGTGTGTGTGTGTGTGTGTGTGTGTTTATGTATGTATGTGTGTATGTTTACCAACTCCTCCGCACGGGTAGGATGTGACACACAAGGTCAGTATTTAACCAGAGTTTATCAGGTTTGAATTCAGATTTTTCTTTCTACTAGAATGGTTGCCTAATAAAGTCTAAAAACGCAGTCTGCCCTACTATTTACTCATTGCTTGAGGGAGAATAATTACATTCATAACTTTCCCAACATTATTAGTGCTATGTTAAAAGCAGTCAGTCTTGGCCAGGATTTAAACTCGTATCGTCGATCCATTTCCAATATATATATATACATATATATATGTGTGTTGTGCGTGTGTGTGTATGTGTGCGTGTGTTTGTATGAGTATACATTTATATATATATATATATATACTCACTGACAAACAAGTGGGTAGAGTGTTCGCCAATGACCCGGGAAACCAGAGTTCAATCCCAGGTCGAGTCATACCAAAATGGTACTTGATCCTATTTACCCAACCCCTCCACTCGGGCAGGATATAACACAAGGTCAATTTTTAAGTGGAGTTTAACAGGTTTGAATTCAGAGTTTTCCTTCTCCTAGACTAGTTGCCTTACCAAGGCTGAAGAACTCAGTCTGCCCTACTATTTATCCATAGCTGGAGGGAGAATAATTGGATTCATACCTTTCCCAAGGGTATTAGTGCTATGTGAAATGCAATCAGTCTCGTCCAGGATTTGAACTCGTGTCGCCAAGTCCATTTCCTATGACGATAACCATTACCCTACGGGTACCTCCAAAATGGTACTTGATACCCCCTTGCTTAACACTCAGTATTATAAGGTACGTATAAAGACTAAAGTGGACTAATCCAAGGAAAGAAGTACCGTCCACCCTTACACTTCAGTGTAGTAGCTATTGAAAAAGGAGCCTTCAAATCACCCTCGACTCCGGTTTCCAATTATATATATATATATATATATATATATATATATACATATATATATGTGTGTGTGTGTGTGTGTGTGTGTTTAATTAATTATTTATTTTAACATGTAGCTATTCTATGATTCTGGCGGTGAAAAAAAATAAGACAGCAGAATGTATAATTTTGAATAAAGAATATTTTGAAGACTGATACGGGGTAAAAAATCCAAATAAAAAGAAAAGACTAAGAACATTCGTACTGCTTAAAAATAATCAGCCAATACCACAATGCCTAGTCAAAAGAAAATTTCAGTCAGAGTTTATACTGATGATCTGGTTCGATGAAACGTCGGTTGATTAGTTCTGACTCGGTAAGTAAAGTTGGGGACCAAAGTCGAGGGTGACATGAAGGCTCCTTTTGCAATAGCTACTACACCGAAGTGTAGAGGGAGGGCGCTACTCCTTTCCCTGGATTGCTCCATTTTACCCTTGATACGTACCTTATAATGTTTTCTATTCAGTGTGATATCAAAATACTGAAACGAAAATTATACAAAAGTTATGAAAAATATACACTGTAATAATCTGACTAAACAAAGATACAAATGAAAAAGTAAAGAGACTTTTTTTGCCTAAACTGTTCACGGGATGGCTTGAAAATATATTACGTATAAAGGTAGTATATATAAACTGAGATAGATAGATAGATAGATAGATTGTATTTTTGCTTCAGTCATTCATTTCCATAATGGGGAAGAATAGGATAAAAAATAATCATATAACCATCTTAGATTTGCTGAAAAAATATTCCAAAGTCGAGGGTGACATGAAGGCTCCTTTTGCAATAGCTACTACACCGAGGTGTAGGGGAGAGCGCTACTCCTTTCCCTGGATTGCTCCACTTAACCTTGATCCATCACTTATAATGCTGAGTTTTAATCAAGGAGGCATCAAGTACCATTCTTTGAGTCTTTGGTATGACTCGACCTGGGATTGAATCCCGGTCTCCCGGGTTATTGGCGAAAACTCTAACCGCTCGACCAATGGACCGGTAAAGTCGTATATATATATATATATATATGTTTGGTTTCTTTGTTTAATGGCATATCAACCTTGCTAGGTTTTTTAATGCCAAACTGTTGTGGTACTATTTAACCCTGTAGATGGGAGGATAAGGGGGTTCATACCTTTCCCAACTGAACGTAATTGCCTAACTAGAGTTCGAACTCGCTTTCTACGATTCTGCTGTCCATCGCTTTAACCATTACACCACGAGGACACACCCTATATAATATGTGTATATATGTATATATATATATATATATATGTGTGTATGTATATACCCACTTATACATATACAATATGTATATTTATATGTGTGTATTTATGCACACACACACACTCAAAAATCTCTCTATATATAGAGAGAGAGAAAGAGAGAGAGAAAGAATACATTTTGGCAGCATTGTTTATGTAAGTTTAGTTAATGGTCATAGACGTTTCCTTTTTATAATTTTTTTTATTTAGTTCTATCTTTTTTTGTATCAGGGTCCAGTTGATAGAGAAGTTGCCGTTGGTTCTACTTCCCAAAGTTTCCGATTATATCGATTGATCGTCTTCAGGCGAAATTTTTGGCGAAGGTGGGAGGTTTAATTATGGGTGGGATGCGTTAATTTGCATATCAGTTGTCGAAGATTTTCTATATGTTAATACCAATGTTGCATGCTATTTTATTTCTGTTTGCTTGTTAAATTTTAATACCGATTGCTTGGAGGATTTGTAGGCACTTCCTGCGATTATTTTCTAAACATGATGTTGCTGTTGTTAGTGTGTATTTTTCGTATTTCGGCATGTGTTAATCTATCTGTGTTATAACAATATGTTATGGTTTTATGTTATTTGATAGGACTGGTATAGGAGAGGTTGTAAGTATCACGTCAGGTGAGGGTGGTGGTTGTATGACCTGTGTAGGTATTAGGGATTCGTATGTTGCATATATATATATATATATATATATATATATATATATATATATATATATATATAAATTGCATAAGCGCGTAGATGATACCGGCTTCAACACCTTTGTTATGGGAACACGCTACAGCATGTGGGCGTATGCAATAAAATCGATTGTTTGTCTACTTAAACATATCATTAGCAGAATCATGAGGAGATTTACTATCATTTCTTAATCAATAGATCAATCAATTCATCTTACCAATTAATTGGTCCATCGTGACAATACTTGTGTTTGTGGCAGAGAGTTCTCGAACAACGACAACTTTGTAAACGACTAATTATTTGCGTTAAAACCTATTTTAGATTTTCAATATCTATCTAAGCACCGTTCAACCTGATTGATACCTTTTTTCTCTCATATCTATCTATCTATCTATCTATCTATCTATCTGTTTATTTAGTTCTAAATCTATCTATCTATCTATCTATCTATCTCAGTTTATATCCATCGATCTGTCTATAGTTCGAGCTATCTATTTATTTCATCTTTTAAGGTATATCTATTCGTAAATCGACCTCCTGTTCGTTTATTCAGATCTATCTATCTATCTATCTATCTATCTATCTGTTTATTTAGTTCTAAATCTATCTATCTATCTATCTATCTATCTATCTATCTCAGTTTATATCCATCGATCTGTCTAAAGTTCGACCTATCTATTTATTTCATCTTTTAAGGTTTATCTATTAGTAAATCGACCTCCTGTTCGTTTATTCAGATCTATCTATCTATCTATCTATCTATCTATCTTGCTGCCTGTTTATTTAGTTCTAAGTATATCTATCTATCTATCTATCGCAGTCTGTTCATATCTATCTATCTATCATACACACATGAACACACAGAGGGATACACACGGTCTTTGGCCTGTATTTAATAGAAATATATATATATATATATATATATATATACAGAGAGAGAGTCAGAGAGAGAGAGAGAGTAAAAGTTAGAGTAAGAGATAGAGAGTGTGACAGAGACAGGGAGTTTTGTTGAAAATTATGCCTTAAATAATTCTTTCTCCAGGTATCCCGTTGACATAATTAACACCCCCAAACATTAACACTAAATCTGACCTTAGTCTGCACCAGAAATATCAATATGTACTGACACACACACACACACACATATATATATATATATATATATATATATATATATATGTGTGTGTGTGTGTGTGTGTGTGTATCTGCTCTGTCGGCTGTAGAATACGCCGAGGCTTCCTGTTGGCCGTAATGCTTCTGGACAGGATCCTGGTGTATGAACAGTCCATGTCTCGGTATCTAGAGAGGTCATGTTACCTGCAACAATCCACTTTGGCCCTTACTTGACGAGATCAACGTTCGGCAGCTCATATCCGGTCCTTGCTCATATCACATTCTTCAAATTGCTTTTGTGGCAAACAAGTAAAGTAAAAAGTAAAGTTGGTGACCATAATCGAGGGTGACTTGAAGGCTCCCTTTTCAACAGCTACTACACCGAGTTGTAGGGTAGGGCGCTACTCCTTTCCCTAGATTGCCCCACTTTACCCTTGTTCCTTACCTTATATTGCTGAGTTTTATGCAAGGAGGTATCAAGTACCATTTTAAAGTCTTTGGTATGACGCGACATGGGATTAAACCCAGGTCTCCAAACCCTAATTTATCATGAAGGTGTTAGAAGGTATTGGCTGAGGGTCAATTGCACTGAGATAGCAACATATGAAATCATTCAAACGGAGTGCAAACAAATGAATAATATTAAATGGAATTATTCCTGATAGACTGCAATATTTGAAACCATTAAACAGTACAACCAAAAGGATAATATCAAATTTGAGCTTAGTTGTAATAATTAAAACCACTGAACTGTGTGTAAAGCAATGATTAATAATAAGTGGAATTATAAGTTAGATAGAAATCTTGAAATCCTTTTACCGCGTAAGAATAAATTAGATCTAACTTGTTTAAAAATAAAGTTAACTATAAACAATTCACATAAATTTCTCTCTCACTCCCCCCCCACACAGATATATATATATATATATATATATATATATATATATATATATATATATATGAATATTGGCACATAACATTGCTCATCTATGTGTTGCTACACACACACACATACACATGCATACACACACTAACACATATATATATATATATATATATATACATATTGGCACAGAACATTGCTCAACTATGTGTTGCCACACACACGCACATACATATACACACACACACACACATGCATATATATATATATATATATATATATATATATTAGCACAGAACATTGCTCATATATGTGTCCCCCCCATATATATATATATATATATATATATGAAAGTAAATATGGATCTAAATCCGACAGCAGAAAAGCAGAATAATACAAAGAAGTGAATTTATCGTGATGTAAAGTCAACGTTAAACGTTTCGGTTTCAATAACCATCATCAGGACTTTGATATCAGGTGAATTGTTCGTACAGCGATGGATACTTGTCGAGATAACAGGAGAAAATAAAATGTATATCACGAAAAGATACAAACGTGCACATAGCATTCTTAATTTAAAAGCGTTAAACACGTGTTTGGCATGTGGAATGATATTTGAAAATGTTGGATTTTTTTTAAGAGACGAGAAAAATCTCCCTGTCTTTTAAAGAAATACACAAAGATAGGTAAGTTTTCATCCATATAAATAGTTTTGAAGTCATCCACGTTAGAAGTCGTGTTAAGAATATATTTGGTATTTATTTTTCCAAAAGGACAGTATGAAAGTAAATATGGATCTAAATCCGACAGTATGAAAAAAGCAGAAAAACAGAATGATCCAAAGAGGTGAATTTATTGTGATGTCAAATAAACGTTAAACGTTTCGGTTTCAATAACCTTCATCAGAACTTTGATATCAGGAGAATTGTTCACACAGCAATATATATATATATATATATATATGCATACACATACTAGACGCGTAGAGGCGGCCGTGAATATATGGTCTGAACTGTTTTGTATATATATATATATATATGTAAATATATATATATATATATATATATATATATACAAAACAGTCGTATTTCCATATATATATATATATACAAAACAATTCTATTTCAAAAAATTCAGTTTAGCGTAAGTACAGTTTCAATGTCACGAACAGTTCTATTTCAAACAATTCAGTTTAGCATAAGTATATAGTTTAAATGTTAAAATAATTCTATTTCAAGCAATACAGTTTAGCATAAATACGCAGATTAGTTCTTTTGGACCCATAAATAGGACCCTATCAGGTTTTACCACTCCGTGCCAGGGTGGACCTGCGAACAGTAGCAATGAAGGGGAACTCCCCATTTCTCAAAGCACCAGTATTACAGGAACTTCCAAATTAGATTGTTTAGTGTCATATCTGGGACACTCGTTAGGAGGCGGGTATTATCCCTGTACAGAGATGCAGTCGGTGTATTCTACAGCCCAAGCCGACTGGGCACTTTGAATAAGAAATGTTTGACTAAACTGAATAGCTTGAAATAGAAATGTTTTTGATCAACTATGTACAAAGAAAAATTGATATGATTTCGTTATCTAATAACTTAATAGGTTCTCGTTCAAATAATTTAAAATTTAGCAGCATGTGTGAGAATAACTAAAAATTCTCAGTCTTTAACTTTTAAGTGAAATTTATTTCTATGCCCTAAAAAAATTAAACATGTTTGTTTTAGTTATTTCTATATATGCTTGTAGTTTGGTTTGGTTGCTTAATGGCATATCAACCTTTTAGATTATTTAAAGCCAAGGCCCTCCTTATAGAAGAACAGTAGTGGTACTATTTAACCCATACCTTTCCCATGGCTATTTGTCCGAAAGTGAACTTAATAGAGCGACTGGAATTCGAACTCGGTTACTGCGTTTCCACAGTTCATCGCTTTAACCATTACACCATGAGGACAACCCCTACATATGCCTTTAAAATTTGAGATAATTTGAACGAGAATAGTTCAAGTTATTAGGTTACAAACTTATATATATATATATATATATATATATATATATATATATATATATATATATATATATATATATATATATATATATATATATATATATATATATATATATATATATATATATATATATATATATATATATATATATATATATATATATATATATATATATATTCTTTTGTGAGTCCTTATGTGGGTTTTTTTTAAAACGTAGACATATTAATACCAGGAAATGATATGTAGGCCTGTGTTTGTTCGCAGTCACTGGATGCTAGATTCTCGATATCATGTTCAAGGTAAAAAAAAAAAAGAAAAAGAGATGAAAAAAAAAAAAATAGAAATGAAAAAAAAAAAAAAGAAAAATTTGGACTATATTCCAGGTTAGAAATTATTTGGTAAATCCCAAATTGATGAAAAAAACAAGTTGGTGGAACAAAATCAATGAGAGAGTTGGACGTCTTCCCAAGGAAAAGAAAATGGAGATTCTTCATTGAATTGAAAAGTGATTTTTGTCGGAGAAAAGACTTATTATAAATTTTGTCTTTGATATGTGTTTATTGATCTATCGATTAGCATTTGTCACATATATGTATCTGTTTGCATAAATATTTGCCTGTCAATCTGTTCAATTAATATCTATCTATCTATCTATCTATCTACCTATCTATCTATCCCAGTCTGTTCATATCTATCTATCTATCATTTCAACCTGTTCATATCTATCTATCTATCTATCTATCTATCTATCTATCTATCTATCTATACCAGTCTGTTCATATCTATCTATCTATCTATCTATCCCAGTCTGTTCATATCTATCTATCTATCTATCTATCTATCTATCTATCTATCTATCTATCCCAGTCTGTTCTTATCTATCTATCTATCTATCTATCGATCATTTCAACCTGTTCATATATATCTATCTATTTATCTCTCTATCTATCTATCTATCTATCTATCTATCTATCTATCATTTCAACCTGTTCATATCTATCTATCTATCTATCTATCTATCTATCATTTCAACCTGTTCATATCTATCTATCTATCTATCTATCTATCTATCTATCTATCTATCTATCTATCTATCTATCCCAGTCTGTTCATATCTATCTATCTATCTATCATTTCAACCTGTTCATATCTATCTATCTATCTATCTATCTATCTATCTATCTATCTATCTATCATTTCAACCTTTTCATATCTATCTATCTATCTATCTATCTATCCCAGTCTGTTCATATCTATCTATCTATCTATCTATCTATCTATCATTTCAACCTGTTCCTATCTATCTATCTATCTATCTAAATGTCTATACACAGATTCTCATCGTTTCAGTACTGTAGAGTTTTTAAATATGTACTTCTCCTCCTCCTTCTCCTCTTCCTTCTTATCATAATTATCATCGCATGCTAACAATACGGATTACTTTGATTGGGAAAGTCCTTTAGAGAGCACCTCATGTCCTCACAGAGATGATGAGTGTAAGATTTTATTACTCAACCAACACTGGTGTGTCCATGTGTTGGAGTCCATGGAAGAATGTGGCTTATGAGATCGTTCTTAATTCTCCTATTGTGCGCCGCATGTGTTACTCATCTGAGATGGTTTTGAGATGGGAGGTAAGTGCCCCCACAGTTGCCTCCAGAAGGTGTTCAGAACAGCAGGTAGCATTCTTGTTTACTTCCCATCTAGCTTTTTCTCGATGCGTTTAGTTAAAATCCAATTGGTGCAACCATACCGAAGTACTGATACGGTCACAGCTATGAAAAATTCTCATTTTATTTTATCAGATGAGGTCAGATTTCCATATAGTCATTAACATGTCATGGCAGTCTATATCTTACGTCGACATCGTTTTCAAAAAATGAGATATTGCTACCGTGGTATACAACTGATCCATTAATTTCGGAGGCTTGGCATTTAATGGAGGGTTAATTATTTACTTATTCCCCAATAAATCAGATATCATTAGAGCTCTAAATCTCATGTTGCATATGTCTATTTTAAAGTGATGGTAAACAAGCAATTATTTTTGTGGATTGCTCATAATATAACAATTATCACAGGAGTAGCTTCCATAAAATTCTTTAGAGGCAGTGAGGTCTTGCTGATTGTCAATCTGTGGTAACGTTTAATGTAAATTTCTTAGCACTGCTCATTTCCTCGGTTTTATTCTCCTCGTCAGCGACAGGTTGCATAAAGTCTAATGGTACCAACAACGAGGAATAACACCTGAGCTAACAATGAGATTGGTTCATCATCTAAATTTAGAAAATATCCACATGATCTTGAAATATCATCATCATCGCCATCATGTCGTACTGGTAGCACGGATATCCCTGACCCTCTCTCGCCACTTTTCCCTGTCGTTCATCGCCTCAGGCAGGTCTTCTTGGACAAGTGCTTACATGATTAAAATGATTGCAAACTTTATTAATACAACGATTCTTAAAATATTCATATTGCAACTAAGTATGAAGTTTGCCCAGTCGGCTGGGGCTGTAGAATACACCGACTGCTTCTCTGCTGAGAATAACTAAAAATTCCCTAACGAGTGTCCTGGATATGACACTAAACAATCTGATGGTGAGGTTCCAGCAGTGCTGGAGCTTTGGGGAATGCAGAGTACCCCTTCATTGCCACTGCTCCCAGGTCCACTCTGGCCCGGAGTGGTAGCACCTGATAAGGCCCTATCTATCGGTTAAATAGAACTAACAGCATTCTTATGCTAAACTGAATTGTTTGAGTAAACTGAATAGCTTGAAATAGAAATGTTTTTGACAATTAAACCGTACTTACATTTAAACTGCGTGCTTATGCTTAACTGAATTATTTGAAATGGAACTGTTTTTCGACATTAAAATTGTATTTACACTTAACTGAATTGTTACAAATAACTTCTTGAATAGTTTGAAATAGAAATATTTTTGACAATTAAACTGTACTTATGCTAAACTGAATTGTTTTAAAAAGAAAAGATTATTTACATAAAAATGGATTTGGCATTAAATAACCTACAACGGTTGATATGCCATAAAACCCAACAGACCAAACCTAAATATGAGGAGTTTACCTGTTTAAGATAATTGTAAAATTTATTATACATTGACTCTAAAAAGATTGATTTTTAAAAGTTTTTTCCGGCCACAAACCTCACCATATTTAGGACGGGATGACCGAAAACAAGTTATATCTCCAGTAAACACCAGTTTACTGGAGATGTAACTTGTTTTACTACACTAAGGAAAGCTTTATTTGGTTTGGTTAGGTTTTATGGCATATCAACCATTGTAGGTTATTTAATACCAAATCCTCTTATACATATATATTGAATATATATGACTTGGTTTGGTTGGGTTTTATGGTATATCAACTATTATAGGCTATTTAATGCCATATGCTCTTTATATATATAGTGACAAAAATTATTTCGTGAGTCAGGAACTAACCTACTACAGTTTCGCCTAAGCGGCTCATCAGAGTACCCTAATGAGCCGCTTAGGCGAAACTGTAGTAGGTTAGTTCCTGACTCACGTAATAATTTTTGTCACTAGTTTTGATCTACTTAGTATTGAGCATTTTTTGTACTCGTATCTTAGCAGCATCTTACGGTGGTTTTTTCCTTTGACTTATCAATTACGTATCTGTTGATTTTTTTCAATTGGTGTGACAAGGTTGGCCTTTTCTTTTTTTCCAATGTATACATATATATATATATATATATATTCCCCTAGACTGTGATTCGTTGTGTATTTTTATCTTCAAATTACTTGCGTTTTTTTCCCTTACCGTAAGTGCTATTATTCAATAAGTTATTTAATATATATATATATATATACATGAATTGTAAACACATTATAGGTTATTTAATGCCAAATCCTCTTCATACATATATATTGAATATATATGATTTGGTTTAGTTGTGTTTTATGGCATATCAACCATTATAGGTTATTTAATGCCAAATCCTCTTTATACATATATATTGAATATATATGATTTAGTTAGGTTGGATTTTATGGCATATCAACCATTATAGGTTATTTAATGCCAAATCCTCTTTATACATATATATTGAATATATATGATTTAGTTAGGTTGGATTTTATGGCATATCAACCATTGTCGGTTATTTAATACCAAATCCTTTTTATAAATATATATTAACTATAGATGATTTGTAAACACATTTTGTTAATAACATTTTTAAACGAACCTAAGCTAACATTTTTAAACGAACCTAAGCTCATTTTTTTTGCACACAGTTAAATGGTTTCAATCAAGTATCGCTATTTAACATTAATTATTCTTTTAAACTCTATTCACTTGTTCTCATTCATGTGTTATACGTCGTTGTGGAGAAATCACCTTCGGAATGAGTATTCGTTTATAATTTTATTTCTCGCAATGTCCACTTATTTTTGCCTCAAATTCGTTGCATTTTTGTGTGGACATATCTGTAATTTTGTGTTCTAAGACTTAACGTAAACTAGATAAATTCTTATAAAAAATCATCATCATCATGTCGTGCCGCCAGTACAGATATCCCTGACCCTCTCTCGCCACTTCTCCCTAGCGTTCATCGCCTCCGGCAGGTCTTTCAGGGCGACATCCCGTATCCTCACGTAGCTGCTGTATGCATGTCCGGGCTGGTCGTCCTGCTTTCGCTCGGCCATATGTGGGGGGTACATAGGAGTACATCACTTATGAGCTCGTCCCTGCTTCTCCAGAAGTATCCAACTTGGATAGTTTTCGTGATGGGAAGTAGGTGGCTGTATAGTTGGTGTTTTGTGGGGTGTTACCGCCAGGACTTGTTCAATATTTTTCACAGCATTCTTGTGGAATTGCCGTCTAGCTTTTTTTTTATGAAAATAATAGCCAAAAATTTTGAATTAACTGATAAAATGTTGAACAAATTCTAAATTCAGGTTAAACTTGGTGCAAACTCTAAAAAGTCAGTGCGTATTATACATGAGAATTTTTCTTTTCCTGAATTTTCTAGTTCAAAGTTAAGAGTGAGTGTTAGACGTGAGTGCGTGTTGTACACACGTATTTGCAGTAGGTTCCCATTTTAAATTTACATTCCTAAAGCAAGAGATTATTCTGTGCGATCCTGCATAACTGATAAGTTTTGTTCATTGGGCATTGATTGGAAAGCGGATCGTAACTCCTGAATCAGTGCCAAAGTAATCACTTATCAAAATCTTTGAAGCTGTTTGCTCGATATTATATTAGCACTCTTTTACAGTATACTGTAAGCCCAATATATATTGCCCAGTCGGCTGGGGCTGTAGAATACACTGACTGCAGTGAGGTAAGACCCTTCCTCCCCAACGAGTGTCCTTGATATGACACTAAACAATATGATGGTAAGTTTCATGTAATGCTGGAGCTTTGGGGAATGCGGAGTACCCCTTCATTGCCATCGCTCCCAGGTCCACTCTGGCTCGGAGTGCTAGTAGCTGATAGAATCCTATCAATGGGTTAAATACTATTAAACTGTGTACTTATGTTAATCTGAATTGTTTTAAATAGAACATTATATGACATTGAAACTGTGTTTAACTGAAGTGTTTAAAATAGAACTTTTTTGATATTTAACTGTGTGTAAACAAAAAACTATACTTATACTAAACTGAATTGTTAGAAATAGAAATGTTTATATGTAAAAATGTATTTGTCCTTAAATAACTTACAATGGTTGATGTGCCATAAAACCAAACCAATCTCAACTCATATACAATAGCAGCTTGTTTAGCTCAAAAGGTATTCACCAAGATTTTCTTTGGCCTTGTTCACAGGCGTCTGGTAGCTTATAATCGCAGCTGTTCCTAAGTAGCCATCCGCTTAAATAATGAACTAACTCATCTTTGCTTACCTTTAAAAATGTTTTGCTTGATGTATCTCACAGGGTTCAGTTTTGCTTACAGTATCAGGTATTAGTAAGTGGTCACCCATTTGAGTACTGAACTAGGTCATGGTTGCTTAAGTTCATTGATGCTGAGTGCATTGTCTCTACTTTCCCCTTTGGTCCAGGGCTGTTCTTATAGTTGAAATAGACGTGAGAAAATATTTTGAAGGATTTTGAACTAGCCTTTCACTTAAAACATTGATATCGTAAGTATGAAGAAGTTTTGAAAAAATGTGAAAATATATTTCTCTGCAATATATACTGCAATTATTCGTGCATAACACGCACTTTTCCCCTCATTTTGTTGGCCGAAACGTTAGGGAGTGCGATTTATACACAAGAACTACATATTAGCTTTTTTTTTTTTCAGCGACGTATATTACCATACTCAGTATGGTATGTCTAAATAAAAGTTATAACGATCATCCAAATATTTCTGTTTTTTGCCTGTACAGAGAAATAGCAACTGGAATGTGCGTATATTTATAATTTTCTTTCTTCAGTAAACTGGGATCTATGTACTAGACTAAGGAAAGTTAGTTTAGTTTCGTTGGGTTTTAGGGCATATCAACCATTATAGGTTATTTGATGCCAAATCCACTTCATAAATATACATATAAAATACATAGGATTTGGTTTAGTTGGGTTTCATAGCATATAAACAATTGTAGGTTATTTAATGTCAAATACTCTTTATATATATATATATATATATATATATATATATATCAAATATATATGATGTGGTTTAGTGGGGTTTTATAGCACATCAACCATTGTAGGTTATTTGATGCCAAATCCTCTTTATACATATATATTGAATATGTATGATTTGGTTTTGTTGGGTTTTATGTCATATCAACCATTATAGTTTATTTAATGCCAAATTCTCTTTATATATACTATATATATATGCATGTATAATAAATATGTATAATTTGGTTTGGTTGGTTTTCTTGGCATATCAACCATTGTAGGTTATTTAATGCCAAATCCTCTTTATACATATATACTAAATATACATGATTTGTAAACACATTATGTTGATAACATTTTTAAACGAACTTAAGTTCATATGTTTTGCACAAAGTTAAATCATGTGTTGCTAATTAAGACTAATTATTCTTTTAAACACTATTCACTTGTTTGCACTTTGTTAAATGGTTCCAAGTATTTCTATTCATCACTTACAATTTAAGTTGAGATCAGTCATTTGTTTACCATATTTACCAACCCCTCCCGCTCGGGCAGGATATGACACAAGGTCAATTTTTAAGCGGAGTTTAGCAGGTTTGTAGCATTTAGTTTGGGTTCTTCGTTTAATCGCATATTTAATGCCAATGCCATCCTTCATGAAGGACAGTAGTGATACTATTTAACTCTAAGCTAGGAGGTTAAGGAGGTTCATGCCTTTCCCAAGGTATTTGTCTGAAAGTAAATGTAAAAACGCGATTGGAGTGCGAACTCTTTTACAAGGATTTCGCAGTCCATCGCTTTCACCATTACACCACGAGGACACTCCCATATACATATATATACATATACCAACACACCTATATGCACATGTTTATGTACACACACACAAACAAACAAACACAGTAGTATAGGGGGTGTCCTCGTGGTGTAATGGTTAAAACGATGGACTGCGAAATCGTAGTAAGCGAGTTCGTACTCCAGTTGTGCTTTTACGTTCACTTTCAGGCAAATACCCTTGGGAAAGGTATGAACCCCTTATCCTTCCAGCTATGGGTTAAATAGTACCACTACTGTTCTTCTGGAAGAATGGCTTTGGCATTAAATAATCTACAAAGGTTGATATGCCTTTAAACTAAGAAATCCAAAACCAAACCAAACAATAGTATACTCACAAATATATTTGTTCGTTGTTTAATGTAGCACGTCGCGATCACGGAGGCGGCTTGGTTCTTTCAGAGTCAAGCCGGGGTTACTGTCGGAGCTGATATGATGCAGAAATAACCCGAAATCGGCAATGAAGACAGCGCATCACTGAAGACCTCCCTGATGCATCTAAGATGTATGATTGAAATGGTATCAACTTTCGTGGGTTATTTAATGCCAAAGCCATCCTTTTGAGAAGAAAAGGAGCAGTATTATTTAACCTATAGTCAGGTGAATAAGTAAATAAAGTTAGCGACCTTAGTCGAGGGTGATCCGAAGGCTCCCTTTTCAATAGCTACTACACTGAGATGTAGGGGAAGGCGTTACTCCATTCCCTGGATTGCTCCACGATACCCTTGATCCTTATCTTATAATGCTGAATGTTAAGCAAGGAGGCATTAAGTACCATTTTTTTGAGTCTTTGGTATGACTCGACCAGGGATTGAACCCCGATCTCCCGTACCATTGGTGAACATTCTATTTGTCCGTAATAGCGGAACTAGAGTTTGAACTCGTTTATAAAGATTCCGCAGTCCAGCGCTTACAACGGCATTACAACACAAGGGATGAGACGGTTATTCACATAATTAGCGAATGCAGCAAACTATCATGGAACGAATTTATGATTGAACACGACTGGGCGGGAAAGGTTAACCACTCGCAATTGTGCAAGTGATTAAAATTTGAACACTCTGACAAATGGTACCTACACAAACCAGAATCTGACCAAGAGAATGAGTCTCGTAAAATTCTCGGGGGTTTTGAGGTAAAAACGGATGACTGAAAACCGGCCAAAAGGTCGGACTTAGTTTTAAATTAAAAAAAAAGAAGAGAACTTGTCATCTGGAAGATCTTGCAATTCCAAAAGACTACAGACTGCAAATAAAAGAAAGAGAGACAATCGGATCTTGCTCACGGGCTGAAAAACCAAGGAATATTAAAGTAACTGTAACGACAATTTCACTTTGATACCTTTGAACAGTCCTTGAGTTTTACCGATATTTCATTTTCGTTTTTCTTTTAATTGTTACTCATTTCAATCTAGAGCTCTCAAGAATGCAGATTACTATTTCATTGACATTAATAATAAGTAAGTAAAGTTGGCGACCAAAGTCGAGGGTGACCCGAAGGCTCCCTTTTCGATAGCTACTACACCAAGGTGTAGGGGGGCGCTACTCCTTCCCTGGATTGCTCCACTTTACCCTTGATCCGCACCTTATAATGCTGAGTGTTATGCAAGGCGGCATCAAGTACCATTTTTTGAGTCTTTGGTATGACTCGACCTGGGATTGAACCCTGGTCTCCCGGGCCATTGGGGAACACTCTACCCACTAGGCCAATGTCCGGAGTCCCATCAATGGATCAAGTATATTTGTTCGGAAATTAATAGTATTAGATAAAAGTGCCTGAGACCATATGATAATGTCCAAACAAATTATTATTATCATTTAATATGAATAGTTTGTTTAAACCATATAAAAGTAAATAAAGTTGGTGACCTTTGACTAGGGTGACCCTAGGGCTCTCTTTTCAATAGCTACCACCGAGGTGTAGAAGAGGGCGCTACTCCATTCCCAGGATTGCTCCTCTTTATACTTGATCTTTACCTTATAGTGCTGAGTGCTAAGCAAGGCGGCATCAAGTACCATTTTTTGAGTCTTTGATATTACTCGACCTACGATCGAACCCCGGTCTCCCGGAACACTGACGAACACTCTACTCATTTGATATAAGACCCAGTATACCATATAAATGTTTATAAATCAGTTGTATTGCATTTCACAGAGCGCTAATACCCTTGGGAAAGGTATGAATCCTATTATTCTCCCTCCAGCTATGGGTAAATAGTAGGGCAGACTAGGTTCTTCAGCCTTGGTGAGGCAACTAGTCTTGGAGAAGGAAAACTCTGAATTCAAACCTGTTTAAGTCCGCTTAAAAATTGACCTTGTGTTATATCCTGCCCGGGCGGAGGGGTTGGTTAAATAGGGATAAATCAGTTGTATCAGATAGAAATACGTGAAACCGTATAACTGTGTGTTAGCAATGTTTATTTCTCCTTGAGAGATTTTCAGTGTTGTCCGATGGTTTTCAACTGAAGTTTGAGTGACAGCAAGTCTCCTCGAATCTCCAAGACTCTACTCAGTATTCTAGCCGATCTCAACAATGCTGTAGTTAGGAGAGTCTCTACCCATCGCCATGTTTCCGAGTCCTCCAGCCATTGTACCAATCCTTTGGTGACTGTACCAAGAGGACCATTTACAATTGGTATATTCGTCACTTTCATGTTCCACATTTTTTTCAATTCCCGAGCAAGATCGAGGTACTTATCCCACTTTTCGCATTCTTTCAGTTTTACTCTGTGGTCCACCGGGACTGTAAAGTCCACTATTATTATTATCATCATTGATAGTTTTTCTCATCAGTTTTAGCTGATGGTTTTTCGCTGAAGTTTAAGCGACTGTAAGTCACCTCAAGTCTCCAGGACTTTTCTCAGTATTCCGGCTGTTCTCAATAATGAAGTAGTTTGGATGGTCTCCACTCGTCCTCCAACTTCTAAGTCCTCCAAGCCCTTTCTTAATCCTTTAGTTACAGTTCAAAAGCACCAATCACAATTGGTATAATCGTCACCTTCATGTTCCACAGTTTTTTCAATTCTCTAGCAAGGTCGAAGTATTTATCCTTCTTTTCACATTCTTTAAGTTTTATTCTGTGGTCAACCGAGACAGCAAAGTCGACAATTTTGCAAATTCTCTTTTTTTTTTTTGTTGATTATTATAAGGTCTGGTCTTCTGGCCGAGTGATCTGTCTCTATGTCAAAGTCCCAAAGGAGTTTGTGTATGTTATTTTCTAGGACAGCTGTTGGATTGTGTATATACCATTTGTTGGTATGGTCAAATTTCAATTTCTTGCACATTTCCCAGTGGATCATCTTGCCCAACCAGCCGTACCTAGTCTCATACCCCTTCGGTGCTAATTTGCTGCATTCGCTTATTATGTGATTGATGGTTTCATCTTTGTCACCGTATAGCCTACATTTACTATTTTGTTGCGTATTATTATTATTATTATTATTTACTCATAAGAGTTTTTTACATCAGCTAACGCTGTTGGTTTTTCACTGGAGTCTGAGTGACAGCAAGTCTCCTCAAGCCAAATACTGTTGAAAAATTATTAATATTTCATAAGAACAAAGCCATATAGCTGTGTGCAAAAAATTATTATTATTATTATTTTGAAGGAAAGTGTTTATGAATTATAGATATTTGATAGGAATACTCGAAACCACATTACTGTGAGCAAACAAAGAATAATTATTAAATTGAAGCGGTTACTTTAATCCATTTAATTGTCTATATATTATTTGTATTTGATAGGAATACTTGAAACCATATTAACAGTGTGTAAACAAATTATAATTACACGGATACTTCAAACACTTATTAGTGTTACATAGGAATAACAGAAATTATAAGAAGCATGATCACAAACTATTTTAGACACAAATTTCAACTAAAAACCATAGACCAATGAAAATATAATTTTCACGATTAAAAATTAATTAATAAAATAAATATGGGCATTAGATAACCCATAAGGTGTTGATATGCAGTTAAAAGATAAACCAGGCCATTTCTTTTCGTGCTTAGAGCATGAGTTTGTTTTGCATAATGGTCAGTAAAACGCGGGGAGTTCTGTCAGTGATGCTGAGAATACTCCGATTGTATTCTCTGGAGAAGATTGAGACCCCCCCCTTAAAATTGGTGAAGTCCTGGGTACGAAACTAGACTGCATTTAGGTGAAGATCAAGTTCTTAAAATCTGCCGAGTACGGTGTACCCCGTGATTGCCATTACTCCCCAGCCGACTCTGACCCTGACTGAAAGTACCTGTTATGTTATGATGTCTATAAGAACGGCCGAAGTCCGGCCTTATTATTTTTTTCTTTGCTTTGGTAGAGGCACGAGCGTAGCACGTCGCGATCACGGAGGCGGTTTGGCTCTTTCAGAGTCATGTCGGGGTTACTGTCGGAGCCGATATGATGCAGAAATAACCCGAAATCGGCAATGAAGACAGCGCATCACTGAAGACCTCCCTGATGCATCTAAGATGTATGATTGAAATGTTATATTTCTTGGTCAAATATATTTGTATGAAAACTTTTCGTATTTGATCGGACTTAGAACAAAAATTAAAAAAAAAAAACTCTTAAGAAACAATTGTTATATGTTGACCCTTGACCGAGTTGTCAATCAGATATGCACCTGTGTAAATAAGCAGAAGAAGAAACGGAAGCAAGTGGACGTTATGAAAGAATATAGGCTGGTGCCGGCGGTAGTTGGGTTAGCTGGAGACAGGAAGGCCAGAGTGAGGGCCAGCTTGCAGACTGAGGACCTGAGGACTGTGGCCCTCAGCGACCCCCGGTTGAGCAACCCCAGCCAAGATGTGAAGAAGTGCTAAGTGAGTTTTTGAAGATACACCGCGTGCTATGGTCAAGAGAAGAAGTTGGGTCAATATAGCAGTTTGTCCCTGTATCCACTCATCTCTCACACCACCCACAGAAACATCAACCCTTTCGAAAATAAAGTGTGAGAGATACATATTTTTATAATGAAGTGTGTTCGTTTGTTCATTGAAGTTCGTCATTATCTTTGATTATGTTTCTGCTTATATTTGTATTACATATTTACCAACCCCTCGCTAAGGCAGGATATGTCACATGGTCAATTTTAAAGCGAAGTTTAACAGGTTTGAATTCAGAGTATTCCTTCTCCTAGACTAGTTGCCTCACCACAGCTGAAATACACAGTCTGCCCTACTATTTAACCAATAGCTGGAGGGAGAATAATTGGATTCATACCTTTCCCAAAGGTATTAGTGCTATGTGAATGCAATCAGTCTCGTCCAGGATTTGAACTCGTGTCGCCGTGTCCATTTCCTACGACCGGTAACCGTTACACATGGGCACCTCCTTATATTTGTATTACGGCTATACAACACAAATTATTTAAAAAAGAATGTTCAATGAACAATCGATAAGTATTTAAGTAAGTGACCGACCGTTGTCGAAGGCGACCGAAGGCGACCGAAGGCTCCCCTTTCATAAGCTTCAACACCGAGATGTATGGGAGGCTACAACTTCTTTCCAAAGATTGTTCTATCAACTCTAGATCCGTATCTTATGCTAATTGTTAAGCAAAGGCAGCATCAAGTAGCATTTTTGAGTCTTTGGTATGACTCGACCTGGGATTGAACCTCGGTCTCCCGGACCCCTGGCGAACACTCTTCTCAATTAGTTGCGCATAATTACCTGTACTAAGTAAGATATAAAAATGTCATGACTAAAGTTTTAATTGTTAAATAGATATACCCATAAAATAGAAGGATAAAGTCGAGAGAATTAAATGGTAATGTTATCCTTTTAAAAATTGTGAGGTTTGTTGTACTTTGTTTACGGTGTAAAGATTCTATATTTCGAGACTGATTTTCTGAAAAACAACACTTTCATTCTAAGGAGAGATCACAGATACTACACTCTGGCTCAAAGCATAGTTGTTTATGCATACATAAATAATCTTACCTTGTATATATATATATATCTATATATATATATATATATATATATATATATATATATATTCAAAATACATAATGTTCTCACAGATATGAGATGAGACTACAATTGAAAAAAGTCAGTCTTAATACATTTAGAGCATCAATGTTTGGTTAAATACAATATTTTTATAATATATATATATTTTTTGCAATATATATATATATATATATATATATATATATATATATATATATATATATATATTGCAAAATTACAGTATTAACCCTACTGGGTTAAAAGTAATTTGTGGGAGAGATAAATGAATTTTTGAAAAGGAATCTTTTTTAGATTAAAAAAAATTAAATGAATATGTGATGCCTATTTTTGGAGAAACCATAATCAATATTTCTTGTGAAACACAGGATTATGCAAGTGCAACATGGTCCATTTTCATTAAACCTAGCTATGTGAAACGTTTTGCTTGTTTTCCAAACTGTTATTCACCTTGCACTCCCCTATCTCAGAACTATTTGACGTGTCGGGAGAATTATGATATATATATTCCAATTAAGTAAAATAAAGCTGGCGACCGTAGTCGAGGGCGACCAGAAGGCTCCCTTTTCAATAGCTACTACACCGAGGTATAGGGGAGGGCGCTACTCCTTTCCCTGGATTGCTCCACTTTAACCCTTGATACGTACCCTATATTTGCTGGGTGTTAAAAAAGGTATCAAGTACCATTTTTAAAGTCTTTGATATGACGTGACCTGGGATTGAGCCCAGGTCTCCCGGACGATTGGCGAACATCAGAAAATAAACTAGAAAACAATTTTTAATATATTATCTAGCGAAGAAGCAGCAGCCTTCCAAAACAATTATCTCCGATCAGGCTCATTAATATCGATCCTCTTAGAGGATCATTTGCCCCTAGCAGTCCTCTTCTATGTACGTTTTCTATGATCCAAGGACAACACTGTTGGTGTGGCTAGAATACGCAGTGTATCTTCTTGAGAATGGTTAGAGCCAACAAAAAAAGAGATCAACGTATGATACTAAACTTCATCGGACGATGAAGCTCCAGATCAGGATTACCATTACTCCCAGTTCCACTTATGACCCAGATTGGTACTACCTGCTTGAGTGCAATAGATGTTTAAAAATTATTTGTATTCGATAGAATGGTGAGCCAAAAAATCTATTTTCAGAAACAACCACACAAAGAATGTAAATATGAACGTACAATGAACATGATTCCCAAACCTCTAGGTATAAAATGACCCTAGACAGGTTGACAAGCCGTTAAAAATCAATCAATCAATCAATCTAATCTGTGTGTGTGTTTTTAATTAACCTATCACTTCACTTATTAGTAAATGAATTATAGGGAAAAATTAAAATGTCAACAAAAATATGACTATTTTACAGCTCTAAGACCTTAGCTATTGCGATGCAAAGTAGTCAGCAAAATTAACCGACACGTAAAAAGAAAGAGAAAACAGACTCTTAATAACATCAACGTTTGTGTGTGTGTGTGTGTGTGTGTGGATATATATATATATATATATATATATATATATATATATATATATAATATATACTTGGGAAATAACTAATTATGGAAGATTTATCAAGCAATTCACGCCGAATATCATAAGATCAATACGGCAATTCTAAAGGATTAACAAAAAAATATGTAGACAAAAAATGTCCATTATATTCAATCATATATATATATATATATATATATATATATATATATGTATATATATATATATGTATGTATGTAATTGAGGGTATTCAAATACATTATTTATTTGCATTTATTTTTTAATTATTTTTCGAAAAGCAAAAACAGAAGGATGTTTATACAGATATGAAACCGACAAAAAAAAATGGAGGGAATGAAGCGTGACTATTGTCTTCGCATGTGTAGGTGAAAATTGATAGTTGAATTTGTAAAGAGATGTAAACTGAAATATTACTATGGATGATATTCTAATAACCACGTAGAATATAATAATGGCAAACAATAATAATGAGAACATTTACGTATGTATAGCTACCTCTTTCAGGATCAGAGTGCAGTATCTGTGCAAAGTGCCGAGAATGAAAGTCTCCATATCCGAAATGCCAGTTTAGAATTTGACAATATTATCTTTCCACAATAAATAAATAAAATAAAATAAAACAGTAAAATAAAAGTGGAAACGTAATTATTATTTGAATATTTTTTTGAATGTGTGCGTGTACGAGGATACCTGGTTCGAGCAATAACATACATATTGTGAGATATTAGAATAGTGCCCGTAAAGAATACGAGGATAAAAGGACAGAGGTAAAGTCACATGACGTTTTTGAAATCAAGCATTAAAAAAAAGAAAACGGTAGGGAAACTTTTCTTTTTAAATTATAATTATTTTGACAGTTTAAACTACTATAAACGAACCGTGGAATGTAGCACCTTTGAATGAAGTGGATAGGAATAAAAATCTAATTTAGCTTTCAAAAAGAGAACTTCGAACTATCAGACGATATATATTGATTAATACTTCTGTCAAAACTCAAGTGTAGTATCTGTTGGTGACACTCTTAAGATCAAAAACGCAGAAAAGACTAAAATAGAAAATAGTTAATGAATTCTTTAAAAACAAATAGAATTAAAAAAATAACCTCCCCAAACAAGAAAGGAAAAAGAGTCCAACATTACACCCCTTAAAAATTGGGACCACACACACACACTCTCATAAATATATATATATATATATATATATATATATATATATATAATAGACATACAAAAGAATATATATATATATATATATATATATATATAATATATATATATATATATATTATATATATATATATTATAGTTGTGTGTGCAGTTGATTGCGAAGTAGTATACTCTTATTTACAAGTCAGTGGCCGGTATCTTTATATTGATAAATAGCACAACGTGATTTTCTAAGCAAACGTGTCGTTCCTCGAGGAAGGTGAACAATCTCATCAAAAATTAAATATCCATAAGCTGGATCTATCTATCTATCTATCTACACTCACACATATACATATATACACATCAGTCTATATATAGAGAGTGACATATATATATATATATATATATATATATATATATATATATATATATATATTTATATATATATCTATATATATGTGTGTGTCTGTGTATGTGTGTCTATCTAAGTGTATTTATATCTGTCTATCCTCAAAGTCTACTCTTTCAATGAAAGTCTGATTCTATCTATCTATCTATCTATCTATCTATCTATCTTCGACTCTTAACCTCTCACTCTCTCTCACTCTCTCTTTCTATATATATATAAAATATATATATATATATATATATATACATGTGTGTGTGTGTGTGTGTGTGTGTGTGTACACATATCATTTTGTAGGTAGCCCAAACTCGTGGTGCGATCTATAATTTATAGACTTCCAAGTATTATTTTCTCTATGATACTAAACAGAGCTTAGAAAGCGCGTTTATTAAGATGGCTGCAAATTAGGGCAGACAAGGAAAGAATATTATCGAATATGGAAAGAAAAGAACCAGATCCACTCTTTCATTGTGAGTACACAATAACTAATTAAATATTATACTTTAAGTAATTTGCCTCGCCCCACTTTTCAATCTGGAGCAACATGGTCTTTTTCAAAATTATCTAAGACAACATTATGTATCTTGAAATATATATATATATATATATATATATATATATTATATATATATATATATATTAGATAAGATTATTTATGTATGCATAAACACCTACGCTTTGAGCCAAAGTGTAGTATCTGTGATCGCTGCTTAGATTGAAAGTGTCGTTTTCAGAAAAACAGTCTCGAATAGAAATATATTATCTTTATATTGAAAACAAAGTATCTTTATATAGAAAACAAAGTAAAAGAAACCTAACAATTTTTAAAGAAATAATATTACCACTTAATTCAGTATATAATAACGTGTGCGGGTACACACACACACACACACACACACTCACGCATATATATATATATGTATTACGTTTGTGTGAGTATAGACCGCTTTTAAGCTAAATTCCAGTAGAAGTCTCTAAACGAAATCTCTCTTTGACACTCTCTCTCTCTCTCTCTATATATATATATATATATATATACACACACACACACATATATATATATATATATTACCTATTATGAACAGGGCAAATGTATGTTCTTTGTATTTGGGTCACATGTGTTGTATTGCATTGTTAGCGAGTTGGATAGATTAATTATTCGCGAGTTCGATCCTCGATTGTGGTTTCTATTTTTGCTTAATGTAATCATGAAAAAGGCCTTTCTCTCTCGATGTATATCTTATGTGCTCCTGGTGTAAAGTATGTGTGTGTGTGTGTAAGTATATATATATATATATATATATATATATGTATATGATGTCCTTTTAGTGCAAGGTTTATAGACATTGGAAATGGACACGATGACAAGTTTTCAAATCCTTGACGAGACTGTTTGGAATTTCACATAGCATTATGGTAGATGGACGATTCCAACAATTCGCCAGCAAATGCAAAATAGTAGGACAGACTAGGCTCTTCAACCTTGCTATGGCAACCAGCACAGAAGGAAAACTTTGATTTCAAACTCGTTAAACTTCGCTAAAAAAATGACCTTATATCACATCTTGCTCATGTGAAGTTATATTTATTTTTATTTTTTTATTTAAAAAAAATTTTTTTATCTTTTTTAAATTCTTTTTTTTTTTTTTAATCTTCTGAATACGAACTATAACTCCACAATTGCTACTCTGCGACAAGAAGAAACATGTAAATAGTCATCTGACGAGACGGAGAGTATAGTAATATTCTCCGACGAAATAAATTTATTATGACGACTTAACCGAGTTTGAGTCTCCATCAAGTTGTTACTATATATATATATATATATATATGTGTGTGTGTATATATATATATGTGTGTGTGTGTGTGTGTGTGTATTATTTGGTTCAGTTAAACCGGAGTTGGGAGTAATTCCATCAGGACAAGAAAACTATTCAAGAGTGAAAATGTAAATTTTCCTGGTAAAGAGCTCAATGTAACTGACTATCGTTTTTATCTATCTATCTATATATATATATATATATATATTGTTTACTGTTTACTGACTTTAGGGAAAATATTTAGTACGATTTATGGCATTTGCCAAAGTTGACTCCAGGAGTAACAGACTTTTCTTTCTACAGCTTCCTAGATCTAGCAATTAAGACACTTTCTTCCTTAAGCTAGGTTTTCAGTGAATATAAATATCGAGTCGTTTTTTTTAGCATTAGGAAGATTCGAAATCAGTGCCATATGTTTCCGTTCTACGCCAACTCCCTTCCACACACACTCATACACACTCAGTCACACACACTCACGCACACACTAACGCACACATACATACATATATGAACTATTCAGCCTATGAATGTTTCAACCCACTCTAATGTATATATAATATATATATATATATATATATAGTAACATATATATATATATATATAGTTCGATAAATGCGTGAGACCCAAGGTCACAGAGAGCCCACGACATATATATATATATATAAAAGCTCTATAATTAATATTGAACACTATTTAAAAATACTGAAAAATTTGGTCGGCCATTAACTTGCCAAGTGAGCTAGTGATAACAATAAGCCATTAAAATTTATATATATTTATATATATATAGGACAGTGGGCTGAAATTTTCATGGGCTGGACAGTTTACATTATAAACTGTTCAGCCTATGAACAACAGTTCATATTATGCCTTCATATTAGCTGTTGATGGTTTATTTGAACAATGGATCCAAACACTGCAACACCGACAGAAGTGTGTGGATCACAAGGGGTTATAAATTGAAAACTAATCTTATTAGGTTGCATTCCAAAAGAATATTTTGGTCAGCCTATGAAATTTTCAGCCTACCCTCGTATATATATATATATATATATATATAATAAAATCATTAAGAATTATACATATTTTATATATATATTTAATAGTATGGACGCTTATCTGCAACCACCAGATGATAAATTTGTTCCTCACTTAAAATCATCACAGCACTCAATAAAGACTCTTTATTCGGTCGAATCCGTAATTGTTACCTACTTTCCGCTACCTTTTGCTACACATCGCTACATATATATTCATCAGACAACCCTCAAATCTGCCTCGCGGTGTATGTATTATCGTACACAAACATACTAAGAATCACATATACGACTGCTCACAACGATATGCAAATATGATCCACACACACACACACACACACAAGATTTGTACGCAATTCTAATGTAAACATTCTTTTGTATATATTTTTTCGGGTTTTTCAATTTCTCTAAAACCTTTCTTTTTCTCCCTCATGATTGTCGTATAAAGACAGCATGAAACGAGTATTCGCAGATAAGAATCCATGCAAGTAAATATAAAATATAAAAAAGCCTAATATATAGTTATCATCATATTATATAATAGCTCAATCACAGATATTGAGCACACGCCAAATTATACTGCATTTGGTCTGCCACAAACCACCAAGTGAGATAGTGACAATCATTCACTGGCGTAATATATATATATATATATATATATATATATATTATATATATATCTTTAAGAAAAAAACAAAATTAGGTCACATTAGGATTATAAACTTATTTTCTTGAAGGAATATTTGCTCTGTGATATCATTTATATTTAAATATTTGAAGTTTAAATAATTTAATTATCCTGACGGTATTGTTCCCTACTTCAATTTACTGGAACGGAGAATACCCTTTCTCTCTCTCTCTCTCTCTCTCTCTCTCTATATATATATATATATATATATATGGTAGATAGATAGATTTGACAAAGTTTCATCCACAAATTCAAATCTTTTGAACATATTGTTCAGTTCAAAATATGCAGTACTCACGAACACACCCACACATTAAATCATGCACACATACACACACAAACATGCACACATGTAAACAGTCCCACATACACGCACACACTCATAATCATAATCATCATCATCATGACGTGCGGCTAGCACGGATATCCCTGACCCTCTCTCCACGTCTCCCTATCATTCATTGCCTTCGACAGGTCTTCGGGGTTACATCCCATATCATCACATATCTGCTGTATGACACTCATAAACACATAAATACTCACATATACACACAAGCATACACATAACTGCCTTATTTCTTCTGTTTTCCTATGTGTGTATGTTCATAGACCGCTGTCTTTATACACACACACACACACACACACACACACACACATATATATATATATATATATATATATATTAGTTTTCTATATATTTAATAACATGGATCTGCAACCAACAGATATTGAGCATTCTCCAAATTATACCGCATTTGGTCTGCCACAAACCCGCCAAGTGAATTAGTGACAACCATTCACTGTTATAATATATATATATATATATATATATATATATATATATATATATATATATATATATATATATATATACGGTTGGTTTGGTTTTTGGGCATACCAATCAGGTTTTTTAATTTAAAATCCTGTTTATACATATATAATGAATTATTAGGTATACATGATTTGGAAACATTTTTAAACAAGTCTAAGGTTTTTTTTCTGTCACAGTTTAATGGTTTCAAGAATTGCTATCTAATCCGAAGAAATCTATTTACTATTTATTATTTGTTGCCCAAAGTTAAGTGGTTCAAGTATCGCTATGTACACTCACAATTCAACATCAATTATTTGCACACATTTAAATAGATATACACGATATTTAAGAGGTTATCTTTTGGTAATTTCATTTCTAAATGAATAAGAACTATTATGCTTATTAACTAGTATTGAAATTTTTTCTACCTCGTTAAATGGTTTCAGTTTTTGCTATCTAATAGTTATAATTTTATTCAATAATAATCATTTGTTTGCAAACAGTTAAATGGTTTTAAGTATGGTTATGTATCACTGACAGTTCGATTGAATATCAGTCACTCGTTAAACTACTGTTAAATAATCAAGCCCTTCTATTTCAAACAATTCAGTTTTGAATAAGTACACAGATTGTCAAACACTTCTAGTTGATCCATAGATAGAACCCTATCAGGAGCTATCACTTCAGGCCAGAGCAGACCTGGGAGCGATCGCATTCAAGGGGTGCTCTGCATTCTCCAAAGCTCCAGAAGACGGCTGGGGTTGTAGAATACACCAACTGTACCTCTGTAGAGGGGTAAGACCCCGCCAATGAATGTCCTGATATGACACTAAACAATCTGATAGTGAATCTCCACTGATGCTGGAGTTTTGGGGAATGCAGAGCACCCCTTCATTGCCATTGCTCCCCGATCCACTTTGCCCGGGAATAGCAGCACCTCATAGGGCCCTATCTATGGGTTAATTAGAACAAACTGCATACTCATGCTAAACTGAATTGTTTGAATTAGAACTGTTTGACTAAACGAAATAGCTTAAAGTAGAAATGTTTTGGAGAATCAAACCATACTTACATCTAAACTGCGTACTTATGCTAAACTGAATTGTTTGAAATGGAACTGTTTTTGTTATTGAAACTGTACTTACACTAAATTGATTTGTTTAATATAGAGCTTATTTGACATTCACCTTTGTGTATACAAAAGCATGTACTTATACTAAACTGAATGAGCTGAATTAGAACAGTTTTAATAAACTGAATAGCTTGAAAAACTAATGTGTTTTCAACAGTTTACTCCTGCCAAACTGAATCGTTTGAAATAGAACTATTTGCATATAAATGAATTCGGCGTTATATTACCTACAAAAGGGTG
>OY757947.1:33199810-33257310 GCA_963585895.1 Sepioteuthis lessoniana | reverse complement strand
TGCAGTATCGTAAGGTAGTCGCTAAGTAATGTAAGACCTGCGCGGTTTCCATTCAACAACTATCGTAGTTTTAGGAAGCAATCGATAGTCTTAAATAAGTGAGACTTCGGTTGTCAATCTCATGACAATATCAAAATAGGCCTTTTTTTACGCACGGAAACACCCCCTCACCCCCTCACACATCTTTCCCTCTCATATATATGTATATATATATATAGTCTAACCTTTTGTAAATATGGGTATATAAATCTATTCGCATTTGAGTTGGTTTATATCATTATTATTTATTTCTACGAGAGTTTTTCCCACAAACATTTGCAGGTGGTTTTCTATTGGAATCTGAGTGACAGCAAGTCTTCACAAGTCTTCAGGACTTATCTCAGTATTCTGGCCATGCTGTAGTCTGGATGGTCTCCTCTTGTCCTCTGATTTCTAAGTCTTCTAGCAGTTTTATCAGTCTTTTGGGAATTGTTTTAAGTGCACCAATTACAATTGGTACCACCGTTTCCTTCATGCTGCATAACTTCTTAAGTTCTCTGGCAAGGTCCTGATACTTGTTTCTTCTTTTAGTTTTCTTTGGTTTTCTGGTATTTAACTGGTATAATATTTATTTATTATTATTATTATTATTATTATTATTATTATTATTATTATTATTATTATTTTACTCCACGCATGTTTTTCAGAAAAGTTCTAACATATTTTTTTTTCAAACAAAGTATGTACGACAGCAAGTCACCTCGAGTCTCTAGGCCTCTTCTAAGGATTCTTGCTGATTTTAACAGTGCTGAGGTCTAAATGGTCTTGCTCCTGCCACTGAGTTTCCGTTCCGCTAGCCTTTTTTCCACGTCTTCTGCTTCCTCTCCCACCTCCTCCCCCAACATCTTCTTCTTCTTCTTCTTCTTCTTCTTCTTCTTCTTCTTCTTCTTCTTCTTCTTATTATTATTATTATTATTATTATTATTATTATTATTATTATTGTCAGTTTTTCACAACATATTATTAGTATGTACTTAAAAGCTCGATATAGAATCAGATCCTTTAAATAGAATCTGTCATGATTACTAATAAATAAACAAATACACGCTATAACTGGCATAGAATATTTAATCATATTTACCAACCCCTCCGCTCGGGCAGTATATGACACAAGGTCAATTTTTAAGCGGAGTTTAGCAGGTTTGAATTCAGAGTTTTCCTTCTCCTAGACTAGTTGCCTCACCAAGGCTGAAGAACCTAGTCTACCCTACTATTTACCCATAGCTGGAGGGAGAATAATTGGATTCATACCTTTCCTAAGAGTATTAGTGCTATGTGAAATGCAATTAGCCTGGTCCAGGATTTGAACTCGTGTCCATATTCTGCGACAATAACCATTACACCACGGACACCTCCATAGAATATTTAATACCCCTCGAACAATTATAATAATTGAATGAGCACGAACGTAGACTCAACATTATTATTACTATTGAAGTTTTTCACAGCAGCCTGGTTTTCCACTGGAGTGTGAATGACAGCAGGTCTCCTTAAGTCTCCAGGACTCTTCTCAGTATTCTGGTCGATCTCAACAATACGGTAGTTTGGATGGTCTCCACTCGTCCTTTTATTTCCAAGTTCTCCAGTCCCTGTATCAGTCCTTTGGTGACTGTACCTAGAGCACCAATCAAAATGGGTGTAATCGTCACTTTCATGTTCCACAGTTTGTTTGTTTTTCTGTTCTCTAGAAGGCTTTGGTACTTATTCTTCTTATTTCTTTGAAAGTTGTTCACACCAGCGTTAGCTGATGGTTTTCCATGGAGTTTGTGTAACAGCAATTTTCCGCCAGTCTCCAGGACTCTTCGCAGTATTTTGGCCGATCTTGATAATATTGTTGTCAGGATGGTCTCCATTTATCCTCCCATTATTATTATTATTATTATTATTATTATTATTATAAGATTCAAATTGTGTTGAAAATTACTTCGTTTTCTAACTCAGCGCACTTGATTATCAATATACTGGCAATAATTTTGCAACTGTATGCCATTCCTGTTTCATAATGACGTATAAAACATGGAAAATTTTGATCAGAGGGATAGATAGATAGATCGATAGACAGATAGATATGAACAGACTGAGATAGATAGATAGATAGATAGATATGAACAGATTGAGATAGATAGATAGATAGATAGATAGATATCCTTGTTTCAGTTATTGGTTACGATGGTTTTAATTATTAATAATTAATTTAGATAATGTAGAAAAAAATTTTAGCAGTAGTAGTTTTTCGGTAATTTCAGAATTGATACGTGACTGTACGTTATTTCTGTCCCATAATAGTTGTTCCAGTTGCATATAAATTTAATATACAAAATGTAGCTGCTATTATGGAACAGAAGAGAACACTTTGTAAGGAGCAATCATTAATTAGGTCGGCTTGCAGACCATTATCAGTGAGTTCGATTCTCACTGGGTGTCCCCATACTACTAACCTTGTGCTGAACAATGCAAAGCTTAGTAAATGACTCCTGATTCAAATGAACATGGAGTGTTGCGTTGATTCCTGAGCTAGGCTAACAGACTATTGTTAGTGTGTCCGATGCTTACAGAGGGCCCAAAAATCCTGACCTTGTACCAGACTGTACTCAGCTTACTAAATTGCAACTATTAAAGATGGGATGTGGTATAATAAAAAAAAACAAAAGCATGTAAGGGTTAGTTATTTTGTTTGGGTTAGTTTTTTTTTTTTTTCAAGAAAAACAATGAGTCGACATTAAATTGTTACGAAAGGCATGAACTCAAAACGTTGGTTTTGTTTGTAAATATTGACTGGGTAAAATAAAATTAAGAAAGAGTGTACGTATGAGAGTATAAAGTAGGACTAGATCGTGTATATACTAATTATCCCATTTTTATATGTTCACACACACACACACACACACACATATATATATATATATATATATATATGTATCACGGAGTTTCTTCCTAAGAATATAGTTTCAATCGAAAGGTTTTTACTTGTTTTAAGTGCTGCAAAATCGACTCTGGTAGCTCGCGGTATTAGGTCTTAACAGTTAGTGTGCTTTAGCAATAGTTTCCACTAATAATAATAATAATAATGAAGAAGAAGAAGAAGAAGAAGAAGAAGAAGAAGAAGAAGAAGAAGAAGAAGAAGAAGAAGAAGAAGAAGAAGCTGGCATATCAATTGATCTTCTTCAGGACTTAGCGATGATCATTAGTTGAAATAATAATAATAATAATAATAATAATCGGACAGAATACTAAGAAAAGTCTTGAAGACTTGAGAAAACATCAGTTAACGCTGGTGTGAAAAACTCTCATAAGAAAACTAACAATGATAATGAAAGTGACGGTGATACCAATCGCCGTTGGTGCGTTCCTAACGCTCCTCAAAGTCTTGTAAAGGAGACTGGAGGAATTGGAAATCGGAAATATAATCGAAATCCTATAGACTATAGAAACAGTGGGATCGGCTAGAATACTGAGAAGAGTCCTGGAGACTTGAAGAGACTTGCTACCACTCGGAAAACAGTGAGAAAACTAACAGCTAACGCTGATGTGAAGGATTCTCAAATGAGTAAAATAATAATAATAAAAATAATAAATCGGCCAGAATACCGAGAAGAGTCCTGGAGACTTGAAAAGACTAGTCACTCAAACTCCACTGAGAAACCATCAGCTAACGCTAGTGTGAAAAACTCTCAAAAGAGAACAAATAATAATAATAATAATAATAATAATAACGATAACAATTCACTGGGACTTGAGGTACGAACGGATCGTCTAATCCAGGCCAGAAGACCAGATTGAGAAGTAGTTAACAAAAAAAAAAAAAAAAAAAAAAAAATCAAAATAAACAAATAAATGAAGATAAAAAGAAAAACAAAAAGAAAAAAAGAAAGAAAACTTGCCCTCTTATGGACTTTTCCGTTCCGGCGGACCGCAGAGTAAAAATAAAAGAAGGAGAAAAGAGAGACAAATACTTGGACGTTGCCAGAGAAATAAAAATAAAAGCTGTGAAACATGAGGGTGACGGTGATACCGATTATAATTGGTCCACTTGGAAAGGTCCCACATTGCTAGGGGAAAAGCCTGGAGGAATTGGAAATCAGAGGAAGAATCGAGACCATTCAGACTACAGTATTGTAAAGATCGGCCAGAATACTGAGAAGAGTCCTGGTGACCTGAGGAGATTTGCTGTTACTCAGACTTTAGTTAAAAGCCACCAGTTAGCTTTGCTGCTTAAAAAAAAATCACAAGGAGTATAATAATAATAATAATAATAATAATAATAATAATAATAATAATAATAAAGGATTACTAAAGAGACCGGAGAACTTGGAAGCTGGCGGATGGGTGGAGACCATCCAAACGACAGCATAATTGAGAACGATCAGAATACTGAGAAGAGTCCTGGAGACTTAAGGAGACGTGCTGTCACTCAGACTCCAGAGAAAAACCATCGGCAAACGCTGATGTGAAAAACTCTAATGAGTAAATAATAATAATAATAATAATGTTTAGAAAAGAGATTCGCGGAAGTGGAGGGAAAATCGAGTCCATCTAAACCACAGCACTGTTAAAATCGACTCGAACACCTGAAAATGTGGGGAGAGTTTTGTCGCTCAGACGTGAAAAACTCGCACGGTATATACTTTGTATATTTGAAACATATTGCGATGAGGCTGGAGTTTTGTTTCTTTTCTTTTCTTTTCTTTTCTTTTCTTTTTTTTTTTTTTTTTTGTCGAACTCGCACCAACCAATTAGGTGAGTGTTCGAGTTACCGTCGAGGCATCTCATGATACAAGTGTTTTTTTTATTTTTTTATTTTGTTTTTTTTTGCTGTTGGAAAGTATCAAAACGTTGTAGTAATTGTTGTTGATAACGACGATTCGTCGCGAGTATTCCACATCAGTGCTAGCTGATGGTTTCTCACAGGAGTCTGAGTGACAGCAATTATTATTAATATTATTATTATTATTATTATTATTATTATTATCACCATACATTAGTAGCAGTATTCATGGTAGCTGAAAAAAGCTGTCTGTATTTTAGATATAGTAGTAGTAGTAGTTGTAGTTAGGAGAAGTAGTATTAGCAGCATATATAGAGTAGTAGTCGCAGTAGTAGTAGTAGTAGTAGTAGTAGTAGATGTAGGAGTAGTGATAGTAGTGGTGGTGGTGGGGGTTATGGTAGCGAGAATGTTGTTCGCACCTTGCTGCAAAAGTACTTCCAGAAAATTTAGTGTTCCAACGTGCAAATAAAAAAAAAGAGAAGGAAAAACTTTTTTTTTTTTGTTGTTATTCTTTTTTCAACTTGGGCTGAAAAAAAACAAAAAAAAAAAAAAACGAAAAAAGAAAGAGAGAAAGAAAGAAAAGAAGAAAAATATCAACAATAAACAACAACAAACAAACAACGACAAAAAACAATATTGCAAAGAAAAAAAAAAGGATCTTTAACCTTTTGGGGGGATTTTTCGCTTCGCTCCAAGAGTAAGTTTTGAGTTTTTTTAAGTTTAACCAGTCGTACCTCATTGGGGCTTGACTTTCGCGGTAAACAACGACATCAATAATTTTTATGTGTGTGTGTGTGTGTGTGTGTGTGTGTGTATGCGTGTGTGTGTTTGTGTATATATATATATATATATATATATATATATATATATATATATATATATATATATATATATATACCTTATTTATCTAATCTATAATTTTTTCTTTTCTTTTTGTTGCTGTTGTTGATGTTGCAGAAAAGCTATATGCTATCATATTGATGTAGATGTATATATGTGTGTGTATATATATATATACATATATGTATATATATATATATATATATACATACATATATATCTATTCATATACGTGTAAGTATGTAAGTATGTATTTATAAAGAAAAGATAATGTATATACTATTTTTTCTGCTTGTATATATGTTAGTATAAGTAAGTGTAGACTTGTATATATACATACGTAAATACCTACATATATATTTCTTTTTTGAGGCCTCACACACATACACTCACATATATATAGTTAAAAAATAATTGTTTTCGAATTTTCATAGATTTTTTTCTTTTCTTTTTCTGTTGTTGCTGGGTTTTTTTTAATTGTTTTTTCAGTTGTTTTAGATAAAAAAATTAATTGTTGATATTTAACGTTTAAATATACATTCTCGATTGATTAAATCATACATACATACTTTTATATATATATATATATATATATATATATATATCTTTTTCTCTTTCTTTCTCTTTCTCTCTCAGTCTTTCTCTCTCTCTCTCTATATATATATATATATATATATATATAAATATATTTATCTCTTTCTCTCTCTCTCTCTCTCTTTCTCTCTCTCTCTCTCTCTCTCTCTCTCTCTCTATATATATATATATATATATATATATATATATATATATATATTTGTTGGACGTTATCAGCGATTACAAAAAGCTCTCTTTATGTTGGGGAGAATCTTTAAAACTATATATATATATATATGTGCATGCTGTATAGACTATAGAAACTTGTCTAAATATGAACACGTTCTATATACATCCATCCATCCATCCATCCATATATATATATATATATATATATATATATATATATATATATATATATATATATATATATATACGTGTGTGTTTAAGGATTTTTATGAGTGTGTATATAAATAAAACAGGCGTATAGCTACCTACATTTGGAAATTCATATAAAACTTTTTGTTTGATATATATATATGTATTTACTTACATAAACATATATATACATTGACATGCGGTGATATAGATATTTTGATTGATGTTTGTGAAATATGTACAGAAATAAATATGGGTATATATATGCGTGTATGAATGTATATATATATATATATATATATATATATATATATATATATATATATATATATATATGGATATAAATATATATATATGTATATATATATGTATTTATATATATATGTGTATTTCTTTTGTGGTGATTCGGTCAATTTAAACGGTTGATTTTTTGTGGCCGTTTTTTAAACTGACCAATATTGCCGAGATTATTGTTGTCATTGGGTTGTCGCTGGACTTTCTTGGAAATGACTTGGATAATATGGTCCAAAATTGACATCTTTTGGTAGATTTGTCCGACTGTTAAGATATCCATATTTATGTGTTTCCTCGTAGGTGGGGGAGGCATTAGTTTTTTTTTCCCCTTTCCCAGCAGGTGGCCCTGGTAGTACCGGTAGCGGAGGTTTCAAAATCAAAAACAACATTTACAGCACCGATAATAGCTGTTGTTGTTGTTGTTGTTGTTATTATTATTATTATTATTATTATTATTATTACGGAACATTTTTTTTTTGTTGTTTTTAATTTGTTTGTTTGTTTTTTGTTAGTTTCTTTTTTAGCTTTGTTTTTTTTTTTTTTTTTTTTTTAAATATTATCAAAATTAGACTCCCCCATTTTTCGTTAATTTTTCCCCCCTTACAAACGCTTACCCGTTAAGGGTCTGCCCGTTAGAGAATTTTTAATGGCCATTGTCTCCACGCACTGAAGCCATGCTAGTACTGGCAGCAAAGGTGACACCAGATGGCCTTGCTGTGGTAGGAAATTTACTTGTACTGTTCATTTCAACGCTGGGTGATCGTGGTATTAATTTTACAAGCCGTAGTAGTAGTAGTGGTTATTATTATTTTTAATAGTTGAAGTAGTAGTGTTGGTAATTGTTGTAATCAGTCCATACGGTCACCCGCCTCCCCACTATAGGCATTGCTTCGCGATTGGGCCTTCCAATGGCTACACTATAAACTTGGATAAAAACAGTTATGTAGCAGTTGTAGTTGTAAGCATGTGACGGCTGCGGTGGTCGCTGAAGTCGTGGTAGTCGTAGTAGCCGTAGAAGTTCTAGCTTTGGACTTAGTAGTTCGTGGTATGGGCTCTAGTAGAGAAGCTTAATTTTTACAGGCATTTATAACACAGTGGCAGCGGCTGGTGGAATCATAGTAGCATAATATTCTACTAAAATTAGTATTGTCGTTGTTCTCAAACAGACTTTAGCTAATACTTCTTTATCTTTGTCGACTAGAAAAAAAAGCACCAGTGGATCTCTCTTTTATACTACGAGAAGAATGATCACATTTTATGCCTTGATTGTTTATTTTTGTCGAGTTTTCACACAAGCGAGATCAAGTAACAGCAGGTCTTCTAGGTTCTCCAGCACTCTCCGTAGTATTCTGTATTTCTTTTTATCCATCAGCAATAACTAATGGCTTTCAATGAAGATCAACTAACAGCTGGTCCTCTCAATTCTCCGAGGAGGGGGATGTCCCTGTGGCGTAATAGGTAAAGTGTTTCACAGCAGATTCGAAGCGAGTTCGAGATTCAAGCGCGCTAATACGTTCGTTCGTTTCCGGACAAGTACTCTTCAAAGGAGTATGAACCCTCTTACCCCGCAAGCTATTGGTAAAATCGTACCGCTACTTTTCTGCAACTAGGATGGTTTTAGCATTGAATAACCTAGAAAGACTGATATGCCGTTTCTACCTATTAGCAATAACTGGTAATTTTCAATGAAGATCAAGTGACAGCAGTCTCTAAAGTATTTCATAACAGATTCAGTTTTACATCAGATTATAGTTTGGTTTGGCTAGGTTCTGCGGCATATCAACCGTTACTGGTTATTTAATGCCAAATCCATTTTTATACATGTAAGCAGTTCTATTTTAAACCATACAGTTTAGCACAGTTGAAATGTAAAAATAGTTCTATTTCAAACAATTCAGTTTTACATAAGTACTCATTTAAATGTCAAAAACAGTTCTATATCAAACAATTCAGTTTAGCGTAATTAGAGTTTAGTTTTATTTGATCCGTAGATAGGACCCTATCAGGTGCTACTACTCCAGGCCTCAGTGGACATGGGAGTAATGGCAATGCAGAGGTACTCCGCATTTCCCAAAGCTCCAGATTTACTGGAACCTCAACATCAGATTGTTTAGTGTCATATCCAGGACACTCGTTGGGGGAGTCTTATCTCTCTGCAGAGATGCAGTCAGCAACTGGGCCCATTTTTCCTTTGGGTTTCTTTGTTTCATGGCATATCAACCTTCGTGGGTTATTTCATGCTAAAGCCATCTTTGTAGGAGGACAGTAGTGATACTATACCTATAGGTTGGGAAATAAGGTGGTTCATGCCTTTCTTAAGGGTATTTGTCCAAAAGTGAACGTAGTGGTGAGGCTGGAGGTAGAACTCACTTTCTTTGAGGCCGCAATTCAGCACTTTAGTCATTGCGCGACGGGGACACCCCCAACCCCCAAAATTGAACTATTTTTTCCCCAAAAAGTTTCATCTTGAAATTGTGTAAATGTTTTTGGGGCTTTAATTACGCTGACTGCATTCTCTGCAGAAGAGAAACCCCTCCCCAATCCTTCAAAAGGGGCGTCATAGGTATAACACTAAACTATGTTCAAGGAGTGAGACTCCCGTGCTGGAGATCTGGTGGGTACAGAGTCCATTGTAATGCAGAGTGGTGATATGTGTAAGGGTTCAATCTGTGTGTCTAATAGATAAAAGCGAAAATTATTTGTATTAGATAGGAATACTTGATACTGTTTATCCGTGTGCCAATTAGTCGTCTACTAAGGATTATTATAATTAGTTCAATCGAGCAGTTACATTCTCTTTTGAACTAATACTCTTGCGATAGATAGGAACACACTTAACTTTTCATTATTTAATAGTTTAATTATTATAGTATTACGACTGTTCTTCTACGAGAATGGATTTAGCATTAAATAACCCACGAAGGTTGGTATGCCATAAAAGAAAGAAAGAAAGAAAGAATTAGGTTGGTTGGTTGAGTTTTACAGCATATCAAGCATTGTTAGTAACCTTATGTCAAAACCTGTTTATATATATATATATATATATATATAATTTTTAAAAAGGTTGCTTGGTTGGGTTTTATGGCATATCAACACATATAGGTTATTTGACGCCAAATCCTTTCCCTCTCTCTCTCTCTCTAAATATATATATATATATATATACAGATACATACATACATACATACATACATACTTATATATACATATGTATATATATATTACATACATATGATTTGTAAAGGTTGCTTGGTTGGGTGTTTTGGCATATCAACCCTTATAGGTTATTTAATACGAAATCCTCTTTATAGACACACACACACACACACACACACACACATATATATATATATGATTTGTAAATTTTGCTTGGTTCGGTTTTATGGCATATCAACTCTTGTTGGCTATCTAAAGCCAAATACTCTTTATACATATATAGCTTGGTTGGTTGGTTCTTGTGGCACATCAACCCTTGTCGGTTATTTAATGCCAAATCCTATTTTTTCGTAAATAGGTTGGTTGGTTGGATTTTGCGCACATCAAATCTTGTAGGTTATTCAATGCAATATCCTGTTTATACACAAATAGGTTGGTTGGTTGAGTTTGATGGCATTTTAACCCTGCAAGTTATTTAATGCAAATTCCTACAAACACCCACCCACCCACACACACACATATATATATATATATATATAAAATGTATATGATTTGTTAACGAATAGTTACTTTGCTTGTAACATCTTAAAATGCTCAGGCTCATTTTGTTTGCACACAGGTAAATGGTTTCAAGTATTTTTTTCCAACACAAATAATTCTATTTTTCATTAATTATTTGTTGGCATACAATGAAATTGTTAGACAAAAATAGTGTGCTGATAATTTTATTTCTAAATAAATTAGAGCTAATTTGTTTGCGTACAGTTAAGTATTGTTATTGTTTGCACACAGTTAAATGGTTTCAAGTATTGTTATCCAACTCTTACAATTCTTTACAACACAATTCATTAATTTGGTTTGTTGGTTGTTTGTTTTATGCTGTGTTGTCTACTCAGCAGAACAACGAGGAACGTGTATATATGAAAATATCTCTCATTTTATTCTCGAAAGGGGGCCCACATCTTGTTGTTAATTTGAGAGATAGATAGACAGACATATACTCAGAGAGGGGACTTCTTCTTGTCCCATATCTTCTTCCGGGAGCCAGAGGTTGCCAACGCTTGAACCCACTTTCAAGCCGTATCGTCCGAGACGCCTCTGATCGGCTACCTATCCCTGGCTCGACTCCTAATTCTGACTGGACTGACTGTCTAAATCTGACCGTGTGGTTCTCATATCACGTGGTCTCCTTCCGGTTACACACCTGCTCGACCGGGCTGCCCTGACGCACTACAATCCCCTTGAATACTAATCACAACGTGACAGCTTGTCAAAAGACACGGGGTCACTAGGAACGAATCGAAAATCCATGCCATATGTTGTATAACAGGTGAATAAGCCCTTTTCGGGTCATTTGACGCCAAATTAAGTCATTTTGATAAAAGTTTCAAACAATTCAGTTTAATATAAGTATAGTTTTTGCTTACACACAATTTAATGCCAAAACAGTTCTATTTCAAACAATTCAGTTTAGCATAATTACTATTTAATTCTATTTGACCCATCGATAGGACCCTATCAGGTGCTACCACTCCGGGACTGAGTGGACTTAGGAGCAATGGCAGTGAAGAGATACTCTGCATTCCCCAAAGCTCCAGTATTATTGGAACCTCACCATCAGATTATTTAGTGTCATAAACAGGACACTCATTGGGGGAGCAGTCGCTGTATTTTGCAGCCCCAGCCAACTGGACAAAATTCATTCATTTGTATACATTCAAAGGATTCCAAGTATCTGTGAAACAGCAATAATTCACTTTTAGCACGCAGTTCAACGGTTTCTAGTATTCATATCAAACACCAATAGTTTTGTTTGCACACAGTTAAATGGTTTGATGTATCGCTATGAAAAGCTAACAATTTAATTTAGAATTAGGCACTTACTTACACAGCGTTAATGGTTAAACAGTTCTATTTGACCCATTGAAGAGACCCTAACAGGTTTTACTCCTCCAGGTGAAAATGGACCTCTGAGTAATGGCAATGAATGTGTAGTCCACATTCCCCAAAGCTCCAGGACTGAAGACTCACCATTTAATGGTTTAATGTCATATCTAGGAAACTCGCTTGTCGAGAGGGGGTACCCTTCTGCAGAAATGCAGTTGGTATATTCTACCGAGCTGAAGACAGAAAACTATATAGAAGTATGAAATTATTTGTATTAGATAGGAATACTTAATATATAACTCTTACTGAGGTGCTCGTGGTATAATGGACACAGTGATTCGAGTTCAATTCCTGGACGAGGCTGAGTCCATTTCACATAGCACTAATACCTTTGGAAAGGTATGAATCCAATAATTCTTCCTTCAGCTATGAGTGAATAGTAGGGTAGACTGTGATCTTTGGCTTTGGTTAGGCAACCAGTATAGGAGAAGGAAAACTCTGAATTCTAACTTGTTAATCACCGCTAAAGAATGTTTTTGTGTCGCATCATGTCCGCGTGGAAGGGCTGGTCAATAGATGCATAATTGTGACGTCGTAGACACGGTTATACGAGTTCAATTCCTGGTCAAGGTGTTTGTATTTCACATAGTGCTTGTACCCTTGGGAAAGTTATTTCTTCAATTATTCTCCCTCCATTCATGGTTACATAGAAGGGCGGACTGTTTTCTTTAGCGTTGGTATGGCAAATGGTTATGGGGAAGGATAACTCTGATTTCAAACCTGGCTGAGCTGATAACAAAATGATGGCACAGCAGTGTGTCACAGACACTTCCAAACACCTTGATTCAGTCGGCTAGGTGGGGCGCTGTAGAATACATCGATTGCATATCTGCAGAATGGTGAAACTTCACCAACGAGTATGACACTAAATAATGTGATGATGTGGCTCCTGAAATGCTGGAGCTTTGGAGAATGCGGAGTATCCCTTCATTGCCATCACTCCCAGGTCCACTCTGACCCGGAGTGGAAGCAACTGATAGGGTCTTACCTATGGGTCAAATAAAACTGTGTGGCATTTAAACTGTTTACTTTTGCTAAACTGAATTTTTTGAAATAGAACTGTTTGATCATTTAACTGTGTGTAAACAAATGACTGATGTTGAATTGAATTGTTCGTAATAAATAGCAATGCTTGATAATATTAAACTGTGCAAATAGATGATTAATAGTAAATAGAATTATTCGTATTAGATATAAATAAGTGAAACCATTCACTGTAAGAAAAAAAATGAGCTCTGGCTCGTTTAAAAATGTCATCTACAAAATGTGTTTATAAATCATGTATTTAAAATAGATGTATAAGAAGGATTTGGTATTAAATAACCAATAATGTTTGATATGCCATAAAACCAAACCAAAACAAAACATAGCAACACATTATTTCTGGGGTGTTGAATTCAGAGTTTATCCCAGTCTGGTTGCCTTACTAAAGTAAAATATCTATCTATCTATCACAATCTTTAAAACCCTTTTTTTAATATCTATCTATCTATCACAATCTTTAACCCCCTTTTTTTAATATCTATCTATCTATCTCAATCTTTAAAGGGGGGTGTCCTCGTGGTGTAATGGTTAAAGCGATGGACTGCAGAATCGTAGTACGCGAGTTCGTACTCTAGTCGCGTTATTACGTCCTCTTCGGGCAAATACCCTTGGGAATGGTATGAACCCCACTTATCCTCCCAGCTATGGGTTAAATAGTACCACAATTGTTCTTCTAGGAGAATGGCTTTGGCATTAAATAACCTTCAAAGGTTGATATGCCATTAAACAAAGAAACCAAACCAATCTTTAAAACCCTTTTTTATCAATCTATCTCAATCTTTAAAACCCTTTTTTAAATATCTATCTATCTATCGAGATAGATAGATAGATAGATATTTAAAAAAGGGTTAAAGATTAAGATAGATTGATAGAGAGAGAGAAAGAGAAAGACGTTGACCGTGTTTGTTATCTGATGCATGAAGATGCTGTTTACTGATTGTTCTGTTTTTTGAATAAGAGATTTGTGTAGAGTATTTTTAAAAGAATTAAATGGTTATCATGGTTGAGGTTATTATAAAGATCGGCTTTTATTGGATCTCAATGCTGTGGTTTGAATTAACTCGATTCGTCCTCTGACTCCTAATTCCTCCAGTCTTTCTTCCAAGACCTTGGAGAGTGTTCAAAACGCGCCAATTACAACTGGTATCGCCGTCAACTTCATGTTCTTCAACTTTTCCGTTCTCAAGCAAGATCCCAATATTTGTGTATCTGTTTGCTTTTTTTTTTAATACTGTGTTCGCTGGAATGGCAAAATCCACGAGATCACAAGTTTTCTTTTTCTTGATTATTATTCTACTTCCTGTGTGTTTTTATTAGAATCTAAGTGACTGTAAGTCTCCTTAGGTATCCAGGACTTTTCTCAGTATTCTTGCAGGTCTTAATAAGGATATGTTCTTGATAAATTGTTACTTTTATTTGCAATTCTTTGGGACCCATCTTAAAAAGGCACTGAGCCGTATTCGCCCGTTTGTTTGTGAGCACGACAAATACCTTAATATGCTGATTTGAAGGACACCACAAACAGTGGGTTTCCTTCTTCACGCCACTGGCAAGTATTGTATTTTGTTAATGTTATAAAGATTTCCATTTCATTTCCAGCCTCCGTTTTGGTTATTTCTCATTCAGTAACCTTTTGTTAGGTTACAAAAATTTAACAGAAAAATATTTTGTGATGATAGAAATAGCTGATTGACTTATTGGCCTAATGAGTAGTGTTCGCCAGTGGTCTGGGAGGCCGGAGTTCAATCCCAGGTCGAGTCATATCAAAGGCTCAAAAAATTGTACTTGGTGCCTCCTTGCTTAACAGTAAGCATTATAAGGTAATGATCAAGGTTAAAGTGGAGCAATGAAGGGACAGAAGTCACGCCTTCTCCAACACCTCAGTATAGTAGCCATTGAAAAGAAAACCTTCGGGTCACGCTCAACTAAGGTAGCTAACTTTACTTACTTTTTCACAATATATTAACTGGGCCATTGGCCTAATGGTCCAGGAGACTAGGGTTCAATCCCAGGTTGAGTCATACCAAAGACTCAAAGAATGGTACTTGATGCTACCTTGCTTACCACTCAGCATTATAAGGTACGGATTAAGGGTAAAATTGAGCTATCCAGTGAAAGGAGTAGTGCCCTCCCCTACACTCGGTGTAGTAGCTAATGAAAAGGAAGCTCTCGGGTCGCCCTCGACTAAAGTCACCAACTTTACTTTTTTTACTATATATATATATATATATATATAATGTTATCATCTAATATATAAAACTGTAGTGATTCTATGAGACCCAAAGAAAAAAATTCTTGCTGAATAATTTGTATATCGAGTTAGCATATTCAAGTACACACATACACACACACACACACATACATCAAGACATATCCAATCTTCAGGTGTCTGTTTTTGTCTTTTGGCTGAGCTTCTTCTCATTAGGCAGGATGAGGCAAAAGAAATCAGGTAAGTCTGATTTCAGAGACTTCATCTCTGTGACAGCATTCCCACATTTACACGAAATAAGGATGATCAGAATAGTCTGAAATTGTGTGACAGTTCTTGTTGGAACCAGGGCTATTTTTTGTCTTTCCCAAAAAATTACATATGCTCTCATTCCTTATAAAGTAACAAATGTGTCACGTGTTAGAACTGACGAGTTATAGTTAAACACACATATGCCCCCCCTGCCGCCGCAAATGTCTTTATTTTTGGCAAAATCATCTGAATAACAAGTGTATTTTTGTTTGTTTTTTATTGATTAGCTCAGAGACTGGTCTTCTGGCCAGTATTTGTTTTGGTTTGGTTTCTTTGTTTAATGGCATATCAACCTTTGTAGGTTATTTAATGCCAAAGCTATTGTCTTAGAACAGCAGTGTTACTATTTAACCCATAGCTGGGAAGATAAGGGGGTTCATACTTTTCCCAAGGTTATTTGCCCGAAAGTGAACGTAATAGCGCAACTGGAGTTCGAACTCGCTTACTACAATTCATCGCTTTAATCGTTACACCACTAGGACCCCCCACCCCTTGATTTGGTAATCTGTCTGTCTCTCAAATTCGCTGAAAATCTTTACGCGTCTTATTTTCTCTGGCGTATTCTGGTTTGTACATATACCATTTGTTCGTATGTTCAAATTTAAACTTCTTGCACAATTCCCAATCAATCCCATTCCTCACCCAGCCATGTCTTGTCTTATATTCTTTTAATACTCAAAATGCCATAGAACTTTGTGCGTCTCATTTTCTGGGAAGAATTCTGGTTTGTACATATTCCATTTGTTAGCATGGTCAAATTTCTATCCTTTGCACAATTCACAGCGGATCACCTTTCCTATCCAGTCGTGCTTACTCTTGCTCTCCTTTTGGGCTTGTTTACTGCATTCGCTTATAATATCATTAACCGTTTCATCTTTGTTGCTATATATTATCATCTTGCGAGTTTTTTTACACTCGCCTTAGTTGATGGTCTTTCACTTAAGTCTAAGTGACAACAAGTTTCCTCAGGTCTCCAGGACTCATCTGAGCATTCTAGCTGATCTTAAAATGCTGCAGTCTTGATTGTTCTGTTTCGTCCATCGATTTCCAATGTTTCCGAATCTCTTTCCAAAGCTTTCATTATTTTACTTCATACTAATTTTTTTACACCAGCTGAAGTCTAAGCGACAGCAAGTTTCCACAGGTCTCCAGGACTCTTCTCCGAATTCTAGCCGATCTAAACAATGTTGTAGTTTTGATTCGTCCTCCGATTTCCAACACTTCTAGATCTTTATTTCCTACAGATTTTTGGTTGGGTTTGCTGTCTTTGTTTGAAGGCTCATCAACATCTATCGGGTATTTAAGGCCAAACTCATCCTTCGAGGAGAACAGCGGTGATTCTATTTAAGCCACAATCGGGTACGAATGGGGTTTATACCTTTACACAGGGTATTAGACTGAAAGTGAACGTAATAACCCGACAAAGTTCAAACTCATTTCGAGACGGCAGTGCAGCACTTTAGCCAGTACGCCACGGTAACTCTTTCCAACAATTTCCTTTAACGTAAAGCATATTTTTGGTACCCGTCGAATGATAATCGTATTTTACATCTAGTGAAAACAAAAATCAGAATTTCAATTGAAGATCGTTAAAGATTTTTAAAGCGGGAATATTGTCCTATTTTTTGGTGGATGCATCCACCAGGTTTTTTTGTAACTAATTTTCCAAGAAGATTTTATGCGTTTAGCCGTCATTTAAACGTAGGGACCAACACATGTAGAGACAGAATGGTTGGTTGGTTGGGTTTTATGGCATATCAACCCTTGTAGTTTATTTATTGCCAAATGTTGCTTATACATACATTAATCGTATATGATTTGTAAACAAAGAGATTGTCGATAAGATTTGGAAAAGAGCCAGAGCTCATTTGTTTGCACACAGTTAAACAGTTTCGACTATTGCTATCTAACAGTAATAATACTATTCTAAGCTATTCATTTATTTACATATATTCATATTGTTTCAAGTATTGATATCTAATAATAATGATTCAATTTTCCGACACGGTTAAATGGTTTGAAGTATTGCTATGTAACACTAACAATTCTATTATCATCAGTCATTTGTTTGCGCACAATTAAATTATTGTTAGGCTCTCCTTTGCAGGATTCTTTCGTATGCAACTCTGTACCATATTCGCAATTAATGGTATGTGCGAAATGGACATATAATGTTCATAACAATAGAACATATAACGAACAGGAATCTCAAAAACACGTAACGATTTCTTGTTCAGGTACGAAACCTTTTTATTAACTTTGAGTTAAAGGTTTCGACGTAAGGAGGAGAGACACAATCTTCTATGCTGTCTTATTCATTTGGCCCCCAACTCGAGCGGCCCCCCATAGGGCGCAAACTTGCCTCGCGCCTGCGAGCTCCAAAATCGATCCTTCTCGTTTGGCGTCTAAAACCCGACTCTTATTTTCTTCAAATTCTCGCACAAACTTCCGCGTGCTTCCGGTGCGTGACGTCACCCGCACCTTTTCACCCAGTATCGTCTCGGACTGTTATGACATCTGAGTGACACCTCCATCCGCCCGCGCGCACCCGCGTTAACACCTGCTTCAATCTTACACCCAACCAACTCATGTGCTGAGCCGAAAGGTTCTCAGCCTAACTAAACTCAAAGGCATGAACCGAAATCCCTCGGCTATTTCATAACCACTCTCCTTTTTCTTATGCTCTCTCCCTTTTTCTTACGCTCTTCTTTTGGTGGCATTTCCTTATGCAACTCTCTCCTTTTGCAACTCACCCTTTTTTAAGCTCTTCTTTTCGGGACTCTTCTTTAGGCAACTCTCCCCTCTTTAAAACTTTTCTCTTACGCTCTCTTTTGCGTTACTCTTCCCTATGCAACACTCCCCCTTTTCGACTCACCTTTTTTCGCTATGCTCTCTTTTGCGTGACTCTTCACAACGCATCTTTCTTTTTTTGCAAATCTTTTTTTTTTCTCACGCTCTCCTTTATGTGACTCTTCTGCATGTAACTTCCCTATGTAACTCCCCCCTTTTGAAACTCTTCTTTTTTCTTACGTTCTCTTTTGCGTGACACTTCCCTTATGCATCGTTCCCTTTTTGCAACTCTTTTGTTACGCACTCTTTTGCGCAACACTTCCCTATTCAACTCTTCACTTTTGCAACTCTCCTTTTTTCTCGTTATGCTTTCCTTTGCGTGACTCTTCTCTATGCAACTCTCCCTTTTTGCAACTCATTTTTTTCTTACGATCTCCTTTGTGTGACTCTTCCCTATATAACTCTCCTCTTTTGCAACTCTCCTTTTTTCTGAAGTTCTCCTTTGCGTGACTCTTCCTTATTCAACTCTCCTTTTTGGCAAATCATTTTTTTTCTTACGCTCTCCTTTACATGACTCTTCTCTATGCAACTCTCACCCTTTTGCAACTCTTTTTTTTTTTCGGTACGCTCTCCTTTGCGTGACTCTTCCCAACGCATCTTTCCTATTTTGCAAATCTTTTTTTTTTTTCTCACGCTCTCCTTTATGTGACTCTTCTGTATGCAACTCTCCCATTTTTGCAACTCTACTTTTTTCTTACGCTCTCCTTTGCGTGAGTCTTTTTGATGCAATTCTCCCCTTTTGAAACTCTCCTTTTTTTTTGTTATGCTCTCCTTTACGTAACTCTTCCCTATATAAAACTCCCTTTTTGCAACTCTCCTTTTTTCTTACGCCCTCCTTTGCGTGTGTCTTCCCTATGCAATTCTCCCCTTTTGTACTGCTCCTTTTTTTCTTACTCTCTCCTTTGCGTGACTCTTCCCTATGCAATTCTCCCCTTTTGTACTGTTCCTTTTTTGTTATGCTCTCCCTAACGTGACACTTCCCTATTCAACTCTCCCCATTTTTCAACTCTTTTCTTTTTTACGCTTTCTTTTACGTGACACTTCCCTATTCAATTCTCCCCATTTTGCAGCTCTTTTCTTTCTTACGCTCTTCTTTGCGTGGCTCTTCCGTACGCAACTCTCTCATTTTGCAACTCTCAGTTTTTTCGAAGATTCCATTTTTGCAACTCTCCTCTTTTGCAACTCTTTCTATCGCAACTCTCCTCTTTTTCCGCCCTATATTTCGTAATGCTCCCCCTTTTTGCAGACCTTCCACTTCAACGATTTCTCTTTCACAGCTATCTCTTTTGAAACTGTCCTCTCTTGACATTCTCTTTGTTACAACTCTCTCTATTGCAAATTTTCTTTTTTGCAACACATCTATTATATTCTCTATTGAAACTTTCCTTTTTGGCGAAACTCCCCACTTTTGCAACTCTCCTTTTTTGTCACGCTCCCCTTTGCATGGCTCTTCCCTAAGCAACTTACCACTTTGCAACTCTCTCTATTGCAACTCACCTTTTTGGCCTTTCACACTTTTGCAGCTCTTATTTTGCAGCTCTTTTTTTTTTTTGTAACGCCCCCCTTTTGCAAACACCCCCCTTTTCAATGGTTTAATTTTGTAAGTTTCCTCTTTTAAAACTTCTTCCTTTGGAACTCTCCCTTTTTGCAAGTCTCTCCTTTTGCCACTCTCTATTGCAAATCTTCTTTTTTGCAACTCTCCCCTTTTGCCACGCTCTCTATTGCAACTCTCCCCTTTTGTTACACTCACTATTGCAACTCTCCCCCTTTGTTACTCTCTCTGTTGCAACTCTCCCCTTTTGTTACACTCTCTATTGCAACTTTCCCCCTTTGTTACTCTCTCTATTGCCACTCTCCCCCTTTGTTACTCTCTCTATTGCAACTCTCCCCCTTTGTTACTCTCTCTGTTGCAACTCTCCCCTTTTGCCACTCTCTCAATTGCAACTTTCCCATTTTGCTACTTTCTTTATTGCAACTCTCCCCTTTTGCCTTTCTCTCTACTGCAAATCTCCCCCATTTGCCACTCTCTATTGCAACTATTCCCTTTTGAAACTCTCTTTTTGGAACTTCTCCATTTTCCTCCTCCCTCTTTTTTGCAACTCTCCGTTTTGCAATTCTTCCATTTTTTCCCCTTAGAACCAAACACACTTTTTGTTTTTACTTTATTACCTCTTTTGCATGTTCATCTCTGATCTCAGCTGGTTATACCTGAAAACATTCAGCACTCCTCGCAGACCCACAGGCAGCAGTCTCAACATTTTGTCGAATTTATAACTTATCTAATCTCGATTCCTGCATTTTTGTCATGGTATCAAGTAAGAATTCTGTCATGGTTACAGCGTTAACCGTAAAATTCCACAATTGTCTCAGTTTCTGTATATTTTCCCTATCTCTCAGTACTCTTGTGACACGATGTTGGGCATTCGTTGTGTGGTTGCAAGTCAAACGATCCCTTTATCTGTTTCTGCACGAAACCCACACAAAGGGCCTGTGCACGAGATCTCCCACGAGACCGGAAGAGAACGAGGGAAGGAAGGTCCCAGAGACCAGTCAGCAGGAGAGTGAAGTCAAGAGAAGGACACAGTCAGCAGAAGGGAGTCAAAGAGACCAGTCGACAGAACAGGTTAGTCAGGAGATGAGAGTCGGGCAGAGAGGAGACCAGTCAACAGAAATCAGAAGGCAGCTGCTAGGACCTGTTGACCTACAGATGCTAGATGAAACAACGGTAGAAGATGATTCAGCATTCCTCGTGGCTTTTTGGAAGTTTCGCGCGAATACACGCCCACGATAGCCTACAAATGCACGGAAAGCTGTACAAAAGTATCACAGAGTTCCCTCGCTTGGAGTTAACCCAAACCCGATTGTTTGTTCTTCCACCCCCTCGGTTGTGTATTTTGTATGTTGGGAAAGAAATGTGAAATACCCCTGGCCGGAGGTGAGAATAACCACTAGACGATTCTAATGGCCATGAGTAGTTTGGTTGGTTGAGATAGTGGGGGTCGGCGGCGGTGTATTCTCATATTCTTAACATCCAGCACTTTTGACTGTATCGACTGTAGAGGGGACAACCCTAACCCCTAAAAGTGGGTATCTTTGGTATTCTCCCTCCAGCTATGGATAAATAGTAGGGCAGACTAGGTTCTTCAGCCTTGGTGAGGCAACTAGTCTAGGAGAAGGAAAACTCTGAATTCAAACCTGTTAAACTCTGCTTAAAAAAATTGACCTTGTGTCATATCCTGCCCCAGCGGAGGGGTTGGGTAAATAGGATCTTTGGTATGTTACTTAACTTTATTTGATGGCAGGGCACTGGTTCTAGAGATCTGGGGAGTGTGGGAACCCTTTAATAGCTATTACTCCCAGGTTCACTCTGGCCCGGTGTTGGAGTCACCGTTAAAATGGGTAAAATATATTCGATCCTGACAGTCACAGGTACCTAGCATTTTACACGAGCCGTCCAACATTTGTGCGGGATGGTGTATCATTGACAGTCAAAGCATAGCATTAGAACAGCTGGTCTAGTTTGAGCTATGAGTAGGCATACGTGCTAGAGTCCCATTGCACTTAGCGAGTCCCAGCAGAGCCATGACTCATGCTCAACCTCTCCCTTCTCTAAAACCCCCTCTAAAAAATACCTTGATTCAAATCACGTCTGGTGGAAGGCAGCAAAAATATATATTGGTAAAATATATTTGTCTTAAAACTATTTTTATATGATAGGATCGTATGTAAGTAAAAACAAAATTTTACGAAACAACTAGATAAAAAATGTAGATATAAACGCGATTCCCAAAACTCTAGGCAGAAAATAACCCGTGACAGTTTGAGATGCAGTTGAAATGAGTCTATGAATCAGTTCATATTCCACGCCTGTCTTATATTTTTCCTCTCTCTCACTCTCATTCAGATACATTTTATGACCTGCTGGTAATTCCCTCTCCCATACACATTATTATGCTATCCAGTCTTAATATTAGCTCCGTCGGTGAGGTTAAGAATTCGACGACTGCACCATCCTTAGAAGGGTAAATGTCACTCCTACCATAAAAAAGAAATATCCAAGATATTATAAACTGAATTGTTTATTGTCTAAGATAAAAAGAAAAGAACCTTATTCAATAATGTGTGTTCTATTTTGCCTGATTTGTCATACGTTTAAGGATGCAACATTATTGTACAAATTACTTGTTTTGGATTTTATTGAAAGATGATCTTAGACCGTCATTAAGCTCAATGTTACGTCAAGTATTATGTGTAGATTTTGTATTAAAATCATTACCAAATAAATGAACAAATAAATGAATGTGATTAAGACTTAATTGACATCGCCCTTGACACACTTTCATTATAGAACTGAGATTTGTATTTTATTGTCCATAAATGTATTAACGCTTCAGCGCTATCAGCGTTATAGCTACGATGTTCTGTTTTTTATTACATTAATATAATAAATAGATATACTGAAATCAGGTGGTTGGTTGGTTTGATTTTTATGGAATATCAAACTTTGTTGGTAATTTGAGACCAAATCCTATTTTTTTTTTCATATATTAAATCAATCATTTGCAAACGATAACTTTGTAGATAACATCTCAACAAGCCAAAGCTCATATGTTTTCACACAAATTGTTTCAAGTATTGCTTAATTAAAAATTAAAGATTCAATTAAACAACAGCAATTCATTTCTACGCAGTCAAAGGGGTATACAAAATGATTCATAAGTGGATTGTTCGAAGGTTTGGTTTCATGTCATATTAATCCTCTTTACGCATATATATTAAATATGAGGTGCCTTCAATAAGTTTCTAGACTTTTTTGTACAGGCATTTAAAATTGTCGAAGACTCTTGAACATTCAGTATGTTATTGCTATACATCTTATGAGATGACTGATCAATATTTATGATTTCAGGTTCAAATCAACAATTACAGCAAGAATTGGAATACACCCTATTGTCACAGCTGGTGAATTTCAAAAATGCAATCTGGCCGTGAGGACACTTTAGAAAAATGATATGCAATAAAATTCTGTTTTAAACTTGGAAAAAAAACCTCAGACGCGTATTGAATGCTTCAGACTGCTTTCGGAGCATCTTGCATGAATCAAACATCAGTTTTTGAGTGGCATAAGAGATTCAAGGAGGGCAGGGAGTCTGTGAGGGATGATGAGAGGTGTGGGAGGAGTAAGGAAGTCAATACACCAGAGTTGATTGGCCAAATAGAGAATTTCATGGATAAGGACCGTCGTATGTCTATAGAGACTATAAGTGCACAGTTGGATGTCAGTGTGGGAACTGTGCACACTATTATTCGCGAGGAACAGAATATGGAGAAGATTTGCGCGAAGTTTGTTCCAAGGGTGCTCAGAGAAGATCAGAAAGAAAGACGTTTTCATGACAGCAGGGAGATGGTCGAGCTGATCAATTCAGATCCTGCAGTTCTTGATGGAAGCATGCTGGCTCTCCCAGACACAAGAAGGTCAGACAGAGCAAATCCACCCACAAACTTTTGATGATCCCTTTTTTTTACAGCTCTGGCATGATCTACATGCACTGGGTTCCCACTGGACAGACAGTCAACAAGGAATACTATGTTAAGGTTTTAAGGGAGTTCAGGAAAAGATTCCGTCGGAACAGGCCAGCACTCTTGAAATCGGGTCAGTGACATTTCTACCAGGACAATGCACCAGTCCACAACTCCATCCTTGTCACAGACTATTTGACCAAGATGGGCATCAAGACAGTTCGTCACTCTCCCTATATTCCAGACTATGACTGTGACTTTTGGTTATTCCCTAAGTTCAAGGAAAAACTTAGAGGCTGTCGTTATGAGACAATTGAAGAGATGAAAGAGGCTGTGATGAAGGTCATTGACATGCTCACACAAGAAGACTTCCATGGGGCCTTGCAGAAGTTGTTGGAACGGTACAACAAGTGCATTGCAGCCGGAGGAGATTACTTCGAAGGGACTAGAGTTTCATGTGTGTACTATCAATAAAAGTATTCATACGAAAAAAGTGTGGAAACTTATTTAATGAGCCTTGTATATATAATTTGGTTCAGTTTGGTTTCATACCATATCAACCATTGGTTATTTAATACCAAATCCTCTTTATACATATATATATTAAATATATATGATTTGCTTTGGTTTGATTTCATGGCATATCAACCATTGTAGGTTATTTAATGCCAAATCCTCTTTATACATTTATATTAAACTTATATGATTTGGTTTGGTTGGGTTTTATGGCATATCAACCATTGTAGGTTATTTAATGCCAGTTTCTCTTTATACATATATATTGAATATATATGATTTGGTTGGGTTGGGTTTTATGGCATATCAACCATTGTAGGTTATTTAATGCCAAATACTCTTTATACATATATATTAAATATATATGATTTGTTTGGGTTGGTTTTTATGGCATATCAACCATTGTAGATTACTAAATGTCAAATACTGTTTTTACATATATATAATAAATGATTTATGACTAAATCTTGTAGCTACACATAGTTAATTGATCAAACTATTCTCATTATTCATATTAGTATGAGTCCACAAATCAAATGGTTCGTGTCTCGCTATGCATCACTAACAATTCAATTAAACGTCAGTCATTTTTTTTTCGCACAGTTAAATGATCAGACAGTTCTATTTCTAACAATTTAATTTAGCATGAGTCAACAAAATCAAATGCTTCTAAGTATTGCTATGCTTCACTAACAATTCAATTAAACGTCAGTCGTTTGTTTACACAGAGCTAAATGATCAAACCGTTCTATTTTAGGCAATCCAGTTAAGCGTAAATCACTTGTTGGCATTCAGTTTAAATATCAAACAATTCTCTTTGACCCATGGATAGGAGACTATCTAGTGCTATCGGTTTGGGTCAGAGTGGACCTGGGAGCAATGGCAGTGAAGGGGTACTCTGCGTTCTTTAAAGTTCTGGCATAACTGGAGTCTCATTATCAGATTGCTTAATGTCATATTCATGACATTTCATGCATAAAAATGGATTAGGCATTAAATAACCTATAGTGGTTGATATGCCATAAAACAAAACAAAACTAAACCGAACACTTCGCCACGGCGATTCTCAACAATATGGTTCACCGTTTCTTTATCTTTCTCTACAGATTAATTCTAAAATGGCTGTAAAACTCCGTCGCTCAAAAATTTTGTTAATTTCTTTGTTATTCTTTACCATCGTCTCGTTTGTGCTGGTAAACTTGTTCAGCAGTACAAGTGTGCAAACAAATTAGTTCTAACTAATTTAAAAATTAAATTACAAGCAAATGGTTGGTTGGTTGGTTGATTTGTTTTACGGTGTATCCACCCTTTTCGGATTATTTAATTTAAATCATTTAATTAAATTTCAAACAATTCAGTTTAGTATAAGTATAGTCTTGGTTTACAAACAGTTCAGTTAAATTTCAAGACAGTTCTATTTCTAACAATTAAGTTTAGCATAAGTACGCTGTTTAAATGTCAAAACAGTCCTATTTAAAGCAATTCAGTTTAGCATTAGTACACAGTTTTGTTCTATTTGCCCCATAGATAGGACCTTATCTGGTGCTACCATTCCAGACCAGAGTGGACCAGGGAGTGATGGCAATAAAGGGGTACTCCGTATTCCCCAAAGCTTCAGCATTACGGGAACCTCACGATCAGATTGTTTGGTGTCATAAACAGGACACTCGTTGGGAGAGCCTTAACCCTCTGCAAAGGTGCAGCCGGTGTATTCTGTAGTCGCATCTGACGAGGATCGGTGGTTTGGTATCATATTCAGGAAACTCGTTTGGGAGTCGTATCCCTCCATGGAAAGGCAGTCGGTGTATTCTACTGCCCCAGTAGACGGGGCTATACTTGTAAAGGATCTACTTACAAATCATATATGTATATCCATTTAAATATGCGTGTGCAAACAAATGATTAATCACAACTAGAATTGTTCATGTTGAATTGAAATACTTAAAACCATTAAACTGTGTACAATAAATGAGATCTGGCTTGTTTAAAATGTTATCAACAAATTCTATATATTCAATGTATATATTAAATCAATAGGATTTAGCATTGAATAGCCTTCAAGGGTTTATATGCCATAAAACGTAACTAACTGATACAAACTATTCACTTACAAATCATATATGCATATCTGTGACGATACCCCTTCGGCCCACCATACGTCAACCTTCTTGAACCTTTTCCCTTCTTGGCTCCGACAGGGGTAACGCACATTTCTTTACCGCTATATCAAATACAATCGAGGGAACGGGAGGAAAAAGAACAAAACGAACAAACGCTTGGGGTTAACTCAAGTACAGAAGGGGAGTTATGCAACACTGCATTTCCGATAGCATATATAGACGAACGCTAGCATGGATTCTAGCGAAAATTCCACTAAGCAACTGGAATGCCGACTCATCTTGACTCGATCTTCTTCACTGGTCTGGACTCTCTCTCATGCCGACTCGCCTCTCTGCTCCGGTGTCCACTGTCGACTGCCCCTGTCCGTGTCCCGTCGCCAACTGCCTTCGAGCTCCTTTTTCCGACTCTCTTGTCGCGTCCCGTTACCACTTCCGGACACGGTGAGATCTCAAGTCCAAAACCCTTTGTCTGGTTTCGCGCCAAAACAGACAAAGGAATCGTCTGCTTGGCGGGCCACCTACATAGTGTTACATATCAATTTAAATGTACTAACAAATGACTTATTTAATACTGAATCTGGTACATAGCAAGGCTTGAAACCATTTATCTATGTGCAAATAAATGATTAATTTTGAATAGAATTAATTACGTTGGATAGAAATACTTAAAACCATTGAAACTGTGTGCAAAAAAATTTAAATGAACATGAGCCCATTATCAAACAAAATGTTCTTGCAAATCATATATATTTAATATATATGTATAAAAAGGGTTTGGCATTGAATAACCTACAATAGTTGATATGCCATAAACCCAACCAAACCTAATCATATATATTTAATATATATGTATAAAGAGGATTTGGCATTAAATAACCTACAATGGTTGATATGCCATAAAACCAAACCAAACCAAATCCTATATATCTTATATATATGTATAAAGAGGGTTTGGCATTAAATAACCTACAATGGTTGATATGCCCTAAAACCCAAGCAAACCGAATCCTATATATCTAATACATATGTATAAAGATGATTTGGAATTAAATAACCTACAACGGTTGATATGCCATAAAACCCAACCAAACTAAATCATATATATTTAATATATATGTATAAAGAGGATTTGGCATCAAATAACCAACAATGGTTGATATACCTTAAAACCCAATCAACCCAAATCATATATATTTAATATATGTGTATAAAGAGGATTTGGCATTAAGTAACCTACAATGGTTGCTATGCCACACAAGCCAACCATCCTTTAAATTGTTCTGGGATGGGGAATAGGATTCATTTTCTTTCTGTTGGAGTCCTCTGCGTAGCCATGCCCATGATTTTTGATATATCATATATTTTCTTTTTGAATGTTAATCTGGCCATGCAACTGTTTCTTCTCCGCCATTTTCCTTCCTTTGTGAGTTCTTCACTCTTTTCTTTGTAATAGACCCCCACCAAAAAATAAATAAATGAATAAATAAATAAATAAAAACAGAAAAAAAACCTGTTGTTGTATTGTTTTTTATAATTTTTTTCACGGTGTTGTTGCAACAGAAGACTATACAAAGTAAAAGCCTGGCAGCCACTCGTCTGGATTCTTTGACTGGAGGCAGGTATGTGGTAGCCGAAATTACTACTAACCAACATTTATTGAGAGAATTTTTAACCAGGCACTTATAGAGATATCCAATAATTAGCTAATTAGGAACAATGCCTATTATTAAGAATCAATTATTATATCCTATTGATCAGAAAGCAGAGAAAAGGTAGCTGTTTAAATCAATCAAAGAAAGATTTCAATTTTAAAAAAATACTCATCAACGAAGCAGAAAAACTACTTTATGAAATAAATCAAAAACTAAGAGAAACCTTAATTTTGATAATATTCGAAAGGTTTTATTTCATGGTATTTACATTTAGAGAGTTTTTCAAATGATGAGGACCATGTTATGAATAAGGGGAATCTATCTATCTATCTATCCCTCCCATATATGTCGGTCTTACTTTGCCCATATCTATCTATCTCTCTATCTATGTCATTTTCGTATATATAGCTTGCTACCTAAATATCAATCTATCTATCTTGTCCATATCTGGCTGTCTTTGTCCATATCTATCTATCTATCTATCTATCTATCTATCCTGCCCATATCTATCTTACTTTGCCCATATCGATCTAACAATCTATCTATCTATCCTGCTCATATCTGTCAAACTTTGTCCATATCTATCTATCTATCTATCTATCTATCTATCTGTCTATCTATCCTGTCCATATCTGTCTGTCTTACGTTGCCCATATCTATCTATCTATCTATCTATCTATCTATCTCAGAATCAGAGTGCTCCAGGCTTGAACAGAGGTTCGTCATCAAATCATTTAGCAGTTGAGAAGTGCTGCAAACCACGTGAAATTTTTCAGAGGAATGGGTAATGTGTGTGTGGAGATGCATGTGTAATAATAAAAGAAATGTTAACCAAAAAGATAAACATGGATTTGCCACTACGAGCCTGAATCAAGCGAACAATCCGGCGAGTGGTATCATTCTGAATATCCTGTAAAGAAAAAGTTTCGGGCGCATTGGTAAGTCTAGAAGGAGATGCTGACAATCCCCTGAGATTGTCTTCTGGACCTATGACTATTGATTTCCTTGAAAAAGGTGCAATTGTAAACAAAGATTCCTATTGTTAACTCCTAACGGAAAACCTACAATATTTATTGGATGACCTTCGTATTTGACTTTATTTGACGAAATTGAAAGAAAATTCCTACCAAATTTAACGACCAGTCCAAAACTTCCTGTGCTATTTCTTTAGCTACTTGTGTGTAAGTGTGTGTAATGTCTGCGTATATATATATGAATGCGTGTGTATGTATGTATATATGTGTGCGTGTGCTTATATGGATTTGAGTGAGAGTATGTTGTGGGTATGTATACTTGAATGGTAGGTTAATTTGTCCACTAGTTTCAGAGAGTAGACAAATTCACCTACTTGGGAAGCAGCGTCTCATCAACCGAAAAAGACATCGACACACAACTAACGAAATCATGGACAGCTATCGATAGACCCTCGATCATATCGGACCTGACCGATAAAATGAAATGCAGTTTCTTCCAGGCAGCGGTCGTATCGATACTGCTATATGGATGCACTACTTGGACGCTAACTAAACATCTGAAGAAGAAGCTAGACGGCAATTACACAAGAATGTTGAGAGCAATATTGAGGAAATCCTGGCGGCAACACCCCACAAAACACCTACTATACGGCCACTTGCCTCCCATCACGAAAACTATACAAGTTAGACGAACCAGACACGCAGAACACTGCTGGAGAAGCAAGGACGAAATCATAAGTGATGTACTCCTATGGATCCCCGCATATGGCCAAGCAAAAGCAGGACGACCAGCTCGAACATACATACAGCAGCTATGTGAGGAAACGGGATGTAACCCTGAGGACCTGCCAAAAGCGATGAATGATAAGGAGAAGTGGCGAGAGAGGGTCAGGGATATCTGTGCTAGCGGCAATACATGATGATGATGATGATTCTTGAATGAGTGACTCAATGAGTTACATTTTACAGTAACATGTCATCCTTCTAATTGCTTTGTTTTAAAGACTCCACTCGATGAGACCACTTATTCTACTGAATCTAATGAGTGTTCATTAAAAAGTATGTAGCTGTGCGTTAAACCGTTCATGTATTTTCCAATTTATTAGTATGGGTACCTAGCGTTGCCCGTGACATAAGATGGAAGACGAAAAATTTTAAGGAAATAATTCTTATATGTATTTTAGCAAGTTTTCTATGGATACCAAAATAGGAACGTAACGTAAATACACCAGAAAAGGAGCTTTAGAAATTTAAAAGAATCTGATAAATGACCTCAGAGCCTATCATATATTTTTCTTCCATATTTTCCAATGGAGCCAACATACTCATGAACATCCAACATAAAGCTAGGCATGTAAAAAACATGGACATGACTTTGTCTATCCAGCATTTATGAGATCCTAGATATGATACTAAACTATGTAATAGTAAGTCTCTGGATCGGGAGGTCGAGGGAGTTCGAAGTCAATCACTGCCATTACTCACAGGTCCACTCTGAACTGGAAGGATAGTACTTGCGAGATACCTGTCTATTAGTGAAATCATTCGTATTAGATAGGGAAACTTAATAACATATTCTGGTAAATTATTTGAATTAAGAATAGTTACTTGAAGCTCTAATTGTTTACTCAGGATTATTATTATTATTAGTTACTTGAAATCATATAACTGTCAATTATTTGTATTAAAAATAGATAATTGAAGCTCTAATTGTTTACTAAGGATTATTATTATTATTATTAGTTATTTGAAAGCATATAACTGTAAATTATTTGTATTAAGAATAGTTACTTGAAGCTCAAATTGTTTACTAAGGATTATTATTATTATTAGTTATTTGAAAGCATATAACTGTAAATTATTTGTATTAAGAATAGTTACTTGAAGCTCTAATTGTTTACTAAGGATTATTATTATTAGTTACTTGAAAGCATATAACTGTCAATTATTTGTATTAAGAATAGTTACTTGAAGCTCAAATTGTTTACTAAGGATTATTATTATTATTATTAGTTACTTGAAAGCATCTAACTGTAAATTATTTGTATTAAGAATAGTTACTTGAAGCTCTAATTGTTTACTAAGGATTATTATTATTATTATTAGTTACTTGAAAGCATCTAACTGTAAATTATTTGTATTAAGAATAGTTACTTGAAGCTCAAATTGTTTATTAATGTAATTATTATTATTAGTTACTTGAAAGCATATAACTGTCAATTATTTGTATTAAGAATAGTTACTTGAAGCTCTAATTGTTTACTAAGGATTATTATTATTATTAGTTACTTGAAAGCATATAACTAAATTATTTGTATTAAGAATAGTTACTTGAAGCTCTAATTGTTTACTAAGGATTATTATTATTATTATTAGTTACTTGAAAGCATATAACTGTAAATTATTTGTATTAAGAATAGTTACTTGAAGCTCAAATTGTTTACTAAGGATTATTATTATTATTATTAGTTACTTGAAAGCATCTAACTGTAAATTATTTGTATTAAGAATAGTTACTTGAAGCTCTAATTGTTTACTAAGGATTATTATTATTATTATTAGTTACTTGAAAGCATCTAACTGTAAATTATTTGTATTAAGAATAGTTACTTGAAGCTCAAATTGTTTATTAATGTTATTATTATTATTAGTTACTTGAAAGCATATAACTGTCAATTATTTGTATTAAGAATAGTTACTTGAAGCTCTAATTGTTTACTAAGGATTATTATTATTATTAGTTACTTGAAAGCATATAACTAAATTATTTGTATTAAGAATAGTTACTTGAAGCTCTAATTGTTTACTAAGGATTATTATTATTATTATTAGTTACTTGAAAGCATATAACTGTAAATTATTTGTATTAAGAATAGTTACTTGAAGCTCTAATTGTTTACTAAGGATTATTATTATTATTATTAGTTACTTGAAAGCATATAACTGTAAATTATTTGTATTAAGAATAGTTACTTGAAGCTCTAATTGTTTACTAAGGATTATTATTATTATTATTAGTTACTTGAAAGCATCTAACTGTAAATTATTTGTATTAAGAATAGTTACTTGAAGCTCTAATTGTTTATTAATGTTATTATTATATACTCTTTTGGAGTTTTTCATATCAGCGTCAGCTGATGGTTTTTCACTCAAGTTTGAGTGATAGCAAGTATCCTCAAGTCTCCAGGACTCTTCTCAGTATTCTCGCCGTCTTCAATAATGCTGTTGTTTGGATGGTCGCCACTCGTCTGCCAACTTCCGGCCCTTTAATAATCCTTTAGTTACTGTGCCAAAAGCACCAATCACAATTGATACAATCGTCATTTTCATATTCCATAGTTTTTTCAATTCTCTCGCAAGGTCAAGGTACTTATCCTTCTTTTCACAGCAAAGTGAAAAATTTTGAAAATTCTCTTTTTTTTGTTGATTTTTATAAGGTCTGATCTTCTGGCCGAGATTAGGTGATCTGTATGTATGTCAACGTCCCATAGGAGTTTATGCGTGTCATTTTCTAGGACAGGTGCTGGGTTGTGCATATACCATTTGTTGGTATGGTCAAATTTCAATTTCTTTCACATTTCCCAATGAATCACCTTGCCCACCAAGTCGTGTCTAGTCTTCTATTCTTTCTGAGCTAATTTGCAACATTCGCTTATTATTATTATTATTATTATTTCAACTACTTTTCGAGTTTTTTCACACTGGCGTTAGCCGATGGTTTCTCACTGGAGTTTGAGTGACAGCAAGTCTCTTCAATATTCCAGGACTCTTCTCAGTATTCTGGCTGATCTCAGTAATGCACTAGTTGGGATGGTCTCCACTCGTTCTGTTATTTCCAAGTCCTCCAGTCATTGTACCAATCCTTTGGTGACTGTACCAAGAGTTCCAATTGCAATTGGTATCACCGTCACAGTTTTTTTTCCAGTTCTCTAGCAAGATCCAGGTACTTACGCTCCTTTTTGCTTTCGGGATAGCTAAATCAACAATTGGGCAAGTTCTCTTTTTTCTGATATTTGAAGGTCTGGTCGTCTGGCTGAGATTAGGTGATGCGTTTACGTCTTAATATCCTTGAGGAGTTGGCACGTCTCATTCTCCAGGACAGATTCAGGGTTGTGCATATAGCATTTGTTTACATGCTCAAATTGAATTTTTTGCAGAGTTCCTAATGAATCACCTTGCCCACCCAGTCGTGTGTCGCCTTGTACACTTTCTGCGCCAATTTGCCGCATTCGCTTATTATGTGATTGATCGTTTCTAACACCATATAATCCACAAATGTTGTTTTATTGCGTCTTATCTATTCTTGCTTTGATATGATTCGTTCTTATGGTGTTATTTTGTTCTGCTATTAGAAGAATTCAGTTTCTCTCTTAAACTTTCCTTTTCTTAGCCACATCCAAGTTTTCTCGCTTCAGATGTCGCTTGTTAGTCGCTTTCAACAATAATAATAATAATTATTATTATTATTTACTCATTAGAGTTTTTCATATCAGCGTAAGCTGATGGTCTTTCATAGGAGATTGAGTGACAGCAAGTCTCCTCAAGTCTCCAGGACTTTTCTCAGTATTCTAGCCGTTTTCAATAATGCCGTTGTTTGGATGGTCTCCACTCGGCCGCCAACTTCTAAGTCCTCCAGGCCCTTTAATAATCCTTTAGTTACCGTGCCAATAGCACTAATCACAATTGGTATAATTGTCACCTTCATATTCCACAGTTTTTTCAATCCTCTTGCAAGGTCGAGGTACTTATCTCTCTTTTCATATTCTTTTAGTTTTATTCCGTGGTCAGCCGGGACAGCAAAGTCGACAATTTTGCAGATTTTCTTTTTTTTTTTTGTTGATTATTATAAGATTTGGTCTTCTGACCGAGATTAGGTGATCCGTTTGTTATTATTATTATTATTATTATTATTATTATTATTATTATTATTAAGATAAGTTTCTTATAATCTTTCGTCGCGTCTTTACCCAAAATTTAGGGTGAGGGAATATCACTAGGTTTGGTCGTCTGGCCCAGATTAGTTATCCGTTTATCATTATAATTATTTTCCCTTGAAAGTTTTTCACGTCAGCGTCAGCTGATGGTTTTTCGCTGGAGTGATAGCAAGTCTCCTCAAGTCTCCGGGACTCTTCTCAGTATTCTGACTGATCTAAATAATGCAGTAGTTTGGATGGTTATTTCCAAGTCCTCCAATCCCTTTATTAATTCTTTGATGACTTTACCAAGAGCACCAATTACAATTAGCATAATCATCACTTTCATGGGTCACAGATTTTTCGATTCCCTAGCAAGGTCACGGCACTTATACTTATTTTCGCTTTCTTTCAATTATACTCTATGGTGAGCCGGGACTGATTTTCAGTTTTATCTTCTGTTTTTTTTACGATCCTTCATCTAGTCTTTACCCAAAATTTTGGGTGAGGGAAGTAGTGATCATATGTATTCTACAAATTTACCCTTTTTTTTTTGCTGCTTCTTTTGGGTGATATCTTTCAGTCACATTGATTCCACTTTCCTAAGAAGGAGATGAATAGTTCCGCAAAGAAAGTCTCTCATCTTTCTTGTTCTTATATCTTTTCTTTTACCATTATACTATTTACCAAACCCTCCGCTCGGGCAAGATATAACACAAGGTCAATTTTTTTAAGCGGAGTTTAACAGGTTTGAATTCAGAGTTTTCCTTCTCCTAGACTAGTTGCCTCACCAAGGCTGAAGAACCTAGTCTGCCCTACTATTTACCCATAGCTGGAGGGAGAATAATTGGATTCATACCTTTCCCAAGGGTATTAGTGCTATGTGAAATGTAATCAGTCTCATCCAGTATTTGAACTCGTGTCGCCGTGTCCATTTCCTACGACGATAACGACTACACCACGGGCACCTCTTTCTTTTACCATTATGCAGAGTGAACATAGTCTTGAATATCCAACATACAACTGACCATTGGAAAAACATGGATATGACTTGGTCTATCCACCATTTTTGAGATCAGAAAACAACTTTGAATTTCGCTGGAAATTATTTCTCAGCAAGGTTTGGTAAGAAATATGATATTTGCAAGCCTATACTAAGTAAAAGTCTGGCAGCTATACATTGGAGGTTAGTGTGAGGTGAGCTAAATTACTACCAACCTCTAATTATTGGGAAATTTTTAGCAAGTGACTTGTTAGTAATATCCAATAATTAGCTAATTAGCTTGTTAATCAATTATCATTATTTCTTATTGATCTGAATGCAGAGAACATGTATTTAGTTTAATCAAACAGAAAAAGATATCAACTTTTACAAAAATTGTCATCAACGAATAATAAAAATACGTAAAGGAAAAACAATTTGTAATATTTGATATAGCATACAAACAAACCAGCTTACGGAGAAATATTTTTGACACTTGAAATGCGTACTTACGTTAAACTGAATTGTTTGAAATAGAACTGTTTTTTATTTACGTTTTACAGAGTGTAAACGGAAACGGTACGTATGCTAAACTAATTTTTGAAATAGAACTGTTTATCATATTTATCCAAACCCTCCGCTCGGGCAGAATATGACACAAGGTCAATTTTTTAAGCGGAGTTTAACAGGTTTGAATTCAGAGTTTTTTTTTTTTATTCTCCTAGACTAGTTGCCTCATCAAGGCTGGAGAACCTAGTCTGCCCTACAATTTACCCATAGCTGGAGGGAGAATAATTGGATTCATACCTTTCCCAAGGGTATTAGTGCTATGTGAAATTCAATCAGTCCAGGATTTGAAATCGTGTCGCCGTGTCCAATTCCTCCGACGATAACCATTACACCACGGGCACCTCCACTGATTTGATTTGGCATTTAAAATAATCTAAGATGGTTGATATGGAAGCAAACCAAACCAAACGTAAAGGAAAAAAGGATATTCTTGATGGTGAGTCTTTGTTTCTTTGTATAATGGCATATCAACCGTTGTAGGATATTTAATGCCAAAGCCATTCTTCCAGAAGAACAATAGTGGTACTATTTAACCCATAGCTGTGAGGATCAGGGGGTTCATAGCTTTCCCAAGGGTATTTGTCCGAAAGTGAACGTAATAGCGCGACTGAAATTCGAACTCGCTTACTACGATTCCGCAGTCCATCCCTTTAACCATTACACCACCAGGATACCCCCCCAGTTCTTGTAAGAGTATACTGAACGAGATTCGCTAATTTCTAAATTTCTAGACGGGTTGACATGGCATTAAAATAAATCGATTAATCAGTGAGACATATTATTTGTCTCTCTTTCAATAAATATAAACAAATTACTCACCATGTAAAAACTTTAAGACGATTTAACACTTTTACAACTGGTTCTGTTGTTGACTTTATCATCATTTTCACTCCATCTGTTTTCATCGGTCATCGCATTTGTAAGTCGTTTAGACGGTCCCCAGTGTCCGCACAGAGTTGATGAATGTAAGTTTTTGCAGGCAGGCCAACATTGGTTTGTCCATGTAAAAATGCCCATAGGAGAACGTCGCTAACTTCATCCTCACTTCTTTGTAAGTGACCAGCATGTCACGCTCACTTTTCTTGGTTAGTTTGCGAGATTTGGTTGGGGTAAGTGGCCGTACAACTGTTGTTTTGTAGGATGCTGCTTTGGGGACCGCGCAACATCCTCTTTTGGTTCGTATCTATTTTTCTATTGGCTAGTTGGTTGGTTTATTTCATCTTTGTAAGTTATTTAATGCCAAAACCATAAGCTATCGATTAGTATAATTTATCAGGGAGGATAATCATTAAATGTTAAGTATAGAATACTTCTCCTTATATCTGCTAATAATTATGATATAAAAACTACACATATCACCTGACGCAATATTGAGCTTAAGGACCACGAAAGATGGTCTTTAAATCAAATAAACACCAACACAAGTAAATAATACAAGGACCCAAGTGACTGTTAATACCTCTATTAATAATAGTGTTATATTCTTTTTTGTTACAGATTTGAAAATAATATACAATAGCAACTATTAATTCTCCCTCACAATGCCTCGGACTAGAGAGGAAAAACATTTTGCGCCACTACTTATTAGGAGACAAAATCATTCAAAACTGTGCAAGTAAAATTTCGCAAGAAGTTTAACAATGTTCCCCAAAAAGCCAAATTTATCCTTAGGTACGTAAGTTTCAAGCCACAAGGTCAATAAACAACTTAAAAAAACGACAGGAAAGCCCAGATCTGGCAGGAAGTTGACTGCAAGAGATCCTGGGAATGTGGATGTGGTGAGAGATTGAGTCGGAAGGAGTCCGAAAAGGTCCCTCCGAAGACGTTCCCAAGAACTTGGTCGTTCACGTGCTCTTAAGGATAAAGTTATTCAATTCCTGCTCTTGACATCTGGTTTGAACTTTTTGAAGTGATACGATTGCTTTTTAAGACTCAAATGAAAGATGACTTGATGCAAAATGTATTATCATATTAATGGGTTGCATCTATTTTGAGACACCCAATATATAAATGTTGCACTGCTAAAAAGATAATGAATCAGGTGAAAGTGAACAGAAGTGAACGTGAGTTATTTACTTCCAGAGCATTCTATGTAGATGAACAATAGTGATGCTATTTAAACAATAGTTAGGAGGGATACGAAGGTTCATGCCTTTTCCAAGAGTATTAGTGCGAAAGTGAACGTAATAGTGAAAGTGTATTTCGCACTCACTTTCTACAAGTTATCTCTATTTACCAACCCCCTCCGTTCGGGTAGGATATGACTCAAGGTCAATTTTTAAAGCGGAGTTTGAATTCAGAGTTTTCCTTCTCCTAGACTAGTTGCCTCACCAAGGCTGAAGAACCTAGTCTGCCCTACTATTTACCCATAGCTGGAGGGAGAATAATTGGATTCATACCTTTCCCAAGGGTATTAGTGCTATGTGAAATGCAATTAGTCTCAGCCAGGATTTGAACTCAAGTCGCCGTGTCCATTTCCTACGACGATAACCATTACACCACGGGCACCTCTTTTTACAAGTTCTCGTCCAATACGTTAGTCACAACCCAACATGGACTCCTTTTCATGTCTTCAGGTTTTTCCTCACAGTTAATGTGGTTGTATGATCTATGTGTTCACAATTTTTAATTGACTTTAATATTAATTTTTTATCAACTCATGCTGCTAGATATTATCGACACATGCATCTGACGAACTTTGGTTGAATGGTAAACTATTCAAAATGTTAGAAATAGAACTGATCATTGAACTGTGTGCAAACAAATTATTTATGTTTGATTGAATTGTTAGTGATACATAAATATACTTGGAACCATTTAACAGTGTTCAAATGAATGAATAATGTTGAATGGAATAATCAAAGTTAAACAGTAATACTTGTAACCACTTATCTTGCCCAGTCGGCTGTGCTGTAGAATACACCGACTGTTTCTCTGCAGAGGGGTACGACCCCCTCCGACGAGTGTCCTATATATGACACTAAACAATCTGATGGTGAGGTTAAAGCAATGCTGGAGATTTGGGGAATGCGGAGTACCTCTTCATTGCCATCACTCCCAGGTCCACTCTGGCCCGGAGAGGTAGCACTTGATAAAAGTCCTATCTATGGGTTAAGTAGAACTAACAGCATACTTATGCTAAAATTAATTGTTTGAGTAAACTAAATAGCTTGAAATAGAAATGTTTTTTTTACAATTAAACCGTACTTAAAGGAATCATTTAAACTGCGTGCTTATGCTTAACTGAATTATTTGAAATAGAACTGTTTTTCAACATTAAAACTGTATTTACACTTAACTGAATTGTTATATATAACTGCTTGTATAGTTTGAAATAGAAATGTTTTTGACAATTAAACTATGTACTTTTGCTAAAATGAATTGTTTTAAATAGAACAGATTATTTACATAAAAATAGATTTGGTGTTAAATAACTTACAAAGGTTGATATGCCAAAAAACCCAACGAGCCAAACCAAACCAAACCAAAATTAACCACTTATCTGTGTAAAAAATAATTGATATTGAATAGAATTGTAAGTGTTAGACAGCAATAATTGAAACCATTTAACTGTGTAGAAACAATAGCCATACTAGTGTGCAAACAAATTAGTTCTAATACATTTAAAATGAAATGACCAACAAACTAACCTCTTACATATCATTTATAACTATTTCAATGTAAGCAAACAATTGGCTGGTGTTACATTGTGATAGATATATAGCAATACTTGAAATCATTTAGCTGTGGGCAAATAAAATAATCTCAGCCTCGTTTAAAAATGTTATTAAAAAATGTGTCCACAAGTCATTTATATTTAATATATATGTATAAAGAAGATTCGGTATTAAATTACCTACAATGGTTGATATGCCATAAAACCCAGTCAAACGAAATCATATATAATTGATATGTATGTATAAAGAATATTTGGCATTAAATAACCCACAATGGTTGATATGCCATAAAACTAACCAAACCAAATCATATATATTTAATATATGTGTATAAAGAGGATTTGGCATTATATAACCTACAAGGATTGATATGCCATAAAACCCAACTAAACCAAATCATATATATTTAGTATATATGTATAAAGAGGATTTGGCATTAAATAACCTACATTCGTTGATATGCCGTAAACCCAACCAAACCAAATCATATATATTTAATATATTTGCATAAAGAGGATTTGGCATTAAATGACCTACAATGGTTGATATGCCATAAAACCCAACTAAACCAAATCCTATATATTAAATATATAAGTATACGGAAGATTTGGCAATAAAACCCAGTCAAACCAAATCGTATATATTTAATATATATGTATAAAGAGGATTTGGCATTAAATAACCTACAATGGTTGATATGCCATAAAACCAAACCAAACAAAGAAATATTCATTTTTACATATTTCTGATGTATTTACCCAGCCTCTCCACTACGAGGAATATGTGACAATAGGTCAAACTTTTCTAAGCGGAGTAAAGCTGATTTGAATTTAGAGTTTTCTTTTTAGACTGGTTGAAAGAATCCAGTTCTTTTACTACTTGGCCATACTTAGAGAGGTAAAGTTAGATTCATGGCTTTCCTTAGTGATTAGCATAAACACCCATGGCTTCGTCCAGGATTTGAACTCGCGTAACCGATTCTATTTGCTATGCTAAATACGCCACGTATATTTTTTGTCGTTCTTTTTTAAGAAATTTTCTTCTTTGATATAAGGATTCCTTTAATACACTCCAACTTTAGCTGGGGATGTCCTCGTGGTGTAATGGTAAAAGCGATGGACTGCGGAATCATAGTACGCGAGTTCGTACTCCAGTCGCGCTATTACGTTCACTTTCGGGCCAATACCTTTGGGAAAGGTATGAACCCCCTTATCCTCCCAGCTATGGGTTAAATAGTACCACTACTGTTCTTCTAAGAGAATGGCTTTGGTATTAAATAACCTACAAAGGTTGATATGCCATTATACAAAGAAACCAAACCAAAGTTTGCTATTTTAATTGTTTGGTTGATTGATTTTAACGGAACATCAACCCAAGTAGAGTTACTTTTATGCCAAGAGGTTAGGGAATCGTGTTATTTGTACGCTTTTATTGCCAGATCATTGGTCTCATCAGTTAAGTGTTCGCCTATGGTCTGGGAGACCGTGGTTCAATCCCAGGTTGAGTCATACCAAAGACTAAAAAAATGGTACTTGATACCACTTTGCTTGACACTCAGCATTATAAGGTAGGGATCAAAGGTAAAGTGGAGCAATCCAGGGAAAGGAGTAGCGTTCTCCCCAAAACCTTTGTGTAGTAGCTATCGAAAAGGGAGCCTTCGGGGCACCCTCGACTAAAGGGAGACAACTTTACTTATTTACATTATCTTAAACAGATTTATTGGACCTATCGATGTGACCTTAGAAGTTAGAACCACCCTAGACATCTAGAACAAGAGTCTTATCTCCAGATGAAGTTTAATATCATACCAGTCGCCCCTTTTTTCGGGGGCGGGGAGGAGATAATGTTCTTATTCATCTCCATATTATACACCCAGCTTACTCGACAGGGTTTTTTTTCTAATGTAAGTAAAAAAGTAAAGTTGGTGACCTTAGTCGAGGGTGACCCGAAGGCTCGCTTTTCAATAGCTACTACACAAAGGTTTTGGGGAGGGCGCTACTCCATTCTCGAGATTGCTTCACTTTACCCTTGATCCGTACTTTATAATGCTGAGTGCTAAGCATGGCGGCACCAAGTACCATTTTTTGAGTCTTTGATGTGACTCCACCAAGAGATTGAACCTTGGTCTCCCGTACCATTGGCGAACACTCTACTGATTAGCCCCGTGGCCTGTTTTTTTTTTTCTAAAGCATAAACATTTAAGAATAACTAAATGAATAATTATGTTTATTACCGGATAAATTTTTTAAAAAGATGAAATTGATTATTTTTTAAAATACAAACAATAAGAAATAACTATAATAATTATTGAAATTAGCTCATTTCATATCAACTTTCTTATTACCCCTAACTCTGTGTTAAACAGTACTACTAATTTCTTTCTACAGGGTCGAACAATAAAATTGTCGCTCAAGAAAAGTCAACATGATTCCATTTCCGTTTAATGAAAACCGGTTTTCTTTTTTTTGTTGCAGACCCTCTACTTGTTGGCCAGTTGTGTACAAATCCCAAGAGCGATAGGAGCCTTCTATCATGTCTGAAAGTGACACAATATTCAACGAACGAGATCGGAGATGCACCACTGTAAAACTCATGCTCTCTACTGATCCAAGTTATGACAACAGGACCATTGCCAGCACCCTCAAAATGCAAATCCGGACGGTTCAATGCTTGAGGACACAGCTCAACGCATCGGACGACCCTTTGCAGGTGGTGGAGCGGAAGGCCACATCATGCCACCTCACATCTTCGAAGTCGGCTTGAAAGTCAACACCAAAGTGCACCTGGATGTGCTGAAGAGTGTGGTGATCCCCTGGTTCAATCAGGTGGCCGGTGGCAGACCCTGGGTGTGGCAGCAGGACTTGGCGTCGGCCCACATATCCAAAGAGCCCGAGGCTTGGCTTCAGAAGAAGTGCTACGACTTTGTACCCTTCTCTCACTGACCCACCTCCTCCCCCGGCCTGAACCCACTGGACTACTTCGTTTGGTCATACGTCGAGAACATCACCAACATGACCTCCCACAACACCAAAGCCAGCCTGATCGCCGCCATCCGCCGAGTATTCGCCGAGCTCCCGCCGGCGCTTGTGGAAAAGGCATGTTCCCAGTTCCGGATCCGTATCGAGGCGATGATTGAGGCTGAAGGTGGCTACATTGAATAGATGTCAGCTCTACTACATAATCAAGTTACCTGAATTAATTTTTTCAATAAAAGTTTTAAAATAAATAGTGCTGTTTTCTTTAGGACGACAATTTTATCGTTCCACCCTGTACAGTTGTCCACTCGGTTTAAGTTGTTGAATACACTGACTGCATCTCTGCAGAGGGGTAAGACGTCCCCAACGAGTGTCCTGCATATGACAGGAAATAATCTGATTGTGAGGCTCCCGCAATACAGGAGATTCATTGTCAGTGTAGATGATGTGATGAGAAGAAACTATTATTGATATATTAAGCAAATGCAGCAGTCTAGCGCAAAAATGGTTGAAGGCGAGACACGACTGGGTGAAAGAAGGGAAATTGAAATTTGACCAAACTCCCAAATGATACATGCATAAACTAGAATCCATCTTGAAGAATGAGACGCATAAAATTCACTTGGATTTTAAAATACAAACGGATCACCTAATCCCAGCCAGAAGATCAGACCTCGTGATAATTAACAAAAAAAAAAAAAAAGAAAAAAAAAAAGAAAAAAAAAAAGAAAGAGAACTTGCCATATAGTTAACTTTGCCGTCCCAGCACAACACAGAGTGAAAATCAAAGAAAGCGACTTGGCCAGAGAACTAAGAAAACTGTGAAAAATGTTGATGACGGTGATACGAATAGTAATTGGCGCACCGTGAAACGGTCTCCAAAAGCTTGGGAAGGAGGCTTAAAGAGTTGGAAATCGGAAGACGAGTGGAGACCATCCAAACTACAGTATAACTAATATAGGCCAGAATACTGAGAAGAGTCCTGGAGACCGGGAGAGACTTGCTGTTACTCTAGTGAAAGACCATCAGCTAGAGATGGTATGAAAAAAAAACCCAGTCAGGAGTAAATTGCAATATTATTATTGATTATTCTGATATCATAAAACTGATATATTAATAAACAAAGACTCTCACTAAAGCAGCTAAATAAAGTCGTATTTTTACTAAATCTATAGTTTGTATTGTACTTCAATAAAAGATATAACCCAGGAAAGTACATTAAAGAAAGAAATAATCAGGTTCAAAATTCAAATTATAAATAGTACTGTCTGCAGTGGGGTAAGACCCCCTTCCATAAAGAGAGGTAACCTTGAACTTCTTAGAGTGTGGTGTACCCCTTCATTGCCATTACTCCGAGGTCTACTCTATCCCGGATTGGATCTATTTCTTGGTGTCCCATCTCTGTATTAAATAGATCTGTTTAAAAATTATTCGTATTCGAATAAGCTGTTGCCGTGTCAGTACTATTGTATGGTTGCAGCACTCGAACTCGAACGAAACGCTAGGAGAAAAAGCTGGATGGGAACTACACAAGGATGTTGCGTGCTGATTTGAATTAATCATGGAAGCAACCCACTGCAAAATGTAAGACAACTTTGGCACTGCTGGGGAGTTAAAGACAAACCCATTAGTGATGTTCTCCTGTGAACTCCAACATGTGGACACACCAGTATTGGTCGACCAGCAAAAGCGTATATGCATCAGTTCTGTGCAGACACTGAGAGCCAGCTAGAAAACTTGAAAAGTGCGATGAGGGGTGGATGGCAAGAGAGAGAGAAAAGAGAGAGAGAGAGAGAGAGAGTCAAAGAAATCAATGCAGTCGGCACGCCTTTATTATTATTATTATTATTATTATTATTATTATTCCCTTAGAGTTTTTCGCAACTGCGTTAGTTGATAGTCTTTCTCTTGAGTCTCAGTGACATCAAGACTCATCACGTCTCCAGAACTTTTCTTAGTATCCTGGCCGATCTTACTGATACTGTAGTTTAGACGGTCTCGACTTGTCTTTTCGTTTCTTACGCTTCCAGTTCTCTTACCAAGCCATTGGGGACGGTTCCAAGTGTTACCAATTTAATTGGTATCACTGTCACATTTTTGTTCCATATCTTTTTTTAGTTCTCTGGCAAGGTCCAATTGCTTGTCACTCTTTTTGTTTTTGAGTTTCACTCTGTGATCCGTCGGGATGTCAAAGTCCATAAGTTGCTGGTTCACCTTTTTTTTATTCTTTTGTTAATTATCATGAGGCCTTGTTTTCTGCCCGTTGCCCGTTTATTAATTATTAATGCGGAGGTGTTCGTGGTGTAATGGTTATCGTCGTAGGAAATGGACGCGGCGACATGAGTTCAAATCCGGGACGAGACTGATTGCATTTCACATAGCACTAATACCCTTGGAATCCAGTTATTCTCCTTCCAACTATGGGTAAATAGTTAGGCAGACTGGATATTCAGCCTTGGTGAGGCAACTAATCTTGGAAAAGGAAAACTCTGCATTCAAACCTGTTAAACCACTCTTAAAATGACTTTGTGTCATTCTGCTTGAGCGGAGGGTTTGGTATATATAACTTAATTATCAATTTACTCTTTTGAGAGTTTTTCGCTCCATCAGCACTTAACCGGACGGCTTTTCTGTCATGTCCAGTTCGTTTCCATATATAGCTCCAACATTGTTTTATTTCTTTGTCATCCGATTGTAGGTATGTCTTCGTGCATTCTCCCCCTATTTTCCGGTAGAATTTTTTCGCTGCCTTGAATAGTCTGATTTTATCTGTATTGTTTTATTCTGTCTCAATATCTTTTTAGTCTTCCTTCTTTTGCCAGTATCTTCTGATTTATTTCCTCGTGTTGTATTGTTTGTTTTCCTTATGTTGTTATTTTCTTTTCGTCCCCACATACTCTAGCATTTTTTCTCTGTCTTATCATTTTTGCTTGTGGTCGAAGATTTCTTATATGCGTTTCCAGTCGAATTCTCCATCCATATTTTGAGTTTCTGTTCGTGTTCTTTACGGGAACACCGACTAATCCCGATCCTTCGTAGGTTAGTTCGTTTAATTTCATGATGTTGTTCCTTGAGATACGTGTTAATAATTCGTTTATATTTTTCCCCTTCTGCCTTGACTATTTTCCAATCTTGGTTTCTTATCAATGGAAAACTAGTCTTTTCAGGCATAATTTTCTAATTACTTCTAGCGAATTTTTTCACACTATCGTTAGCTGGTGGTCTTTCACTTGTGTCTGGAGTGACAGCGAGTATCTTCAGGTCTAAATAACTCTGCTCAATATTGTAGCTACTTTTACAATGTTATTTGGATGGCCTCGATTCTTCCTCTGTCTTTTTTCCAGTCCTTTGGGAATCGTTCAAAACACACTAACCACAATTAGTAACACCACTACTTTCATGTGCAAGATTTCTTTAAAGTTCTCTGGCAAGGTCACAGTATTTGTTATTATCGCTTTCTTTTATTCCTTTTTATTTTTATTTTGTAGTAAGCCGGGACGGCAAAATCCAGACAATAAGTTTTTTTTTTTCATGTTAATTAAAACTAGGTCTGGTCTTCTGACAGGGATTAAGTAATCTATCTTTATTTCGAAATCCTGAAGAATTTTATACGTCTCGTTCTCTAAGAGAGATTCTGCTTTGTGTATATAACATTTGGTTGTATCGTGAAATTAACTTTAATTTTTTGCACAATTCCCAGTGGATAACCATTTCCACCCAATCAGTTATTATATACTCCTTACGAGTTCTTCATACACGAGTGAGCTGATGCTCTTTCAGTGGAGTCTAAGTCTCTTCAGATCTCCAGGACTCTTCTCAGTATTCTGACCGACCTTAATTAACATTATTATTAATATTATTATTAGATACGGATATAGTAGATTCTATGGTATGTATTGGGCTTCTGATAAAAATACAACGAAGAAATGTATTTAAATGAGATATTCATTTTTATAACGTTAAATTATAGAAAATGAAATTTATCTAACATGCAAAAGTCATGAATACTTCCCTTTTTCTTCATCCATCCGAGTGTAAAATAGTTTCGCAATTTTTCGTCCTTGTTTTCATATGTTTCATCGAGTGGGTAGGTTTTGTTTGAGGATTCACTGACTACATTACCTGCTGAGGGGTAATAATACCGACCCCAAAAAAAAAAAAAATGAATTGGATCGTGAGGCTCCGGTTTTGGAGACCTGGATAGTTTGTAGCACCTCTTCATTGCCATTACTCCTAGGCCCACTCTCACCCGTAGTGGTATTACCTTTTCGGGTTCCATCTCTTATTCAAATACATCGTTTTAAAAACTAATCATATTCGATAAGACAGTGTGAAATGAAAAAAGAAAAAAGAAAAAAAGGAAAAATTGAAAAAAAATACAGAAGAAAAGAAAAGAAAAAAGAAGAAGAAAAAGTAAAAAGAAAAAAAGATGCAAGGAAAAAAAAGTTTAAAGGAAAAAACAAAAAAGAAAAAAAGGAAAAAGAAGAAAAGGAAAAAGAAAAAAAAGCTAAAAAGAAAGCAAAAAAAATGGAAAAAAAGAAGAAACAAGAAACAAGAAAAAGGCAAAAAGAAAACAAACAAGAAGAAAAAGCAAAATGAAGAAATGAAAAAAAGGAAAAATAAAAAAGGAAAAAAGAAAAGATAAAAAACACGAAAAAATAGAAGAAAAAAGAAAGGAAAAAGGGGAAAAAGAAAAAAAGAATAAAGCTAAAAAGAAAAAAGAAAAAGGCAAATAGAAAAAAAAAGGAAAAGCAAAAAAAGAAAAAAGAAGACTACAAAAAAAAGAAGAGAAAGAAAAAAAAACAAGAAAAAGAAAAAGGCAAATAGAAAAAAAGAGGAAAAATCCAAAAAAAAAAAAAAAAGAAAAAAGAAAAAGAAAGAAAAAGAAAAGAGAAGAAAAAACGGAAAAAAGAAAAAAGAAATATTCGAAGAAAAAAAGAAGAAAAAGAAAAAGGAAAAAAGAACAAGAAAAAAAGGAAAAACATGAAGAAAAAGAAAAAAAGAAAGAAGAAAATGAAGAAAAAAGGGAAAAAATTTACGTGAAGCAACGAGACAAAAAAATGTAATTACACACATACAATAAACGGGATTTTCTAACCTGTACACTGTTTGACATGCAGTTAAAATCAATCAGTCAATCTGGTCTTCGAAAGATAATCGGTCTATGAACAAAAACTCTCGAATTCATAAAACCTTATTAAGTTTCGATTTGTTTTCACAAGCTGCAGTCTTTCTCTGGATATGACACAAAACCATCTAATAATGAAGAAACAGTAATGCTAGAACTTTGGGGAATGCGGAGTACCCCTTCATCGTCATCGCTCACTGGTCCTCCCTGACCCAGAGTCGTTGTAAGTAATAGTAAGTTTCCTTTTTTTCCGAGCATTTTGATCTTTTCTTGGTTTAGTAGTTCCATTTATTCCGTTATCATTAGATATTATTATTAATCCTTTAGAGTTTTTCACATCAGTGTTATCTGATGGTTTTTCACTGGAGTTTGAGTGACAGCGAGTCTCCTCAAGTCTCCAGGACTCGTCTCAGTATTCTGGCCGTCCTCAGCAATGCTGTCGTTTGGATAGTCACTACCCGTCCGCCAACTTCCAAGTCCTCTAGGCCTTTTAATAATTCTTTAGTTATTGTGCCTAACGCACCAATCACAATTGGCACAATCGTTACCTTTATGTTCCACAGCTTTTTCAATTCTCTAGCAAGGTCGAGGTACTTATCCTTCTTTTCACTTTCCTTCAGATTTATTCTGTGGTCCACTGGCACAGCAAAGTCGACAATTTTGCAGATTCTCTTTTTTTGTTGTTGATTATTATGAGGTCTGGTCTTCTGGCCGGGATTAGGTGATCCGTTTGTATATCAAAGTCCCATAGGAGTTTATGCGAGTCATTTTCTAGGACATGTGCTGGGTTGAGCATATACCATTTGTTTGTATGGTCGAATTGAAATTTCCTGCACATTTCCCAGTGAATCACCTTGCCGACCCAGTCGTGTCTCGCCTTATACTCCCTCTGTGCTAATTTGCTGCATTCGCTTATTAAGTGATTGATCGTTTCGTCTCTGTCGCAGTTTTTTTTTTTGTTGATTATGATGAGGTGATTAGGTGATCCGTTTTCTCTTTGTAAGTTTTTAATAAAAGTTTGAAGTAGTGGTCTAATTCAAGCGACAGCAAGTTCCTGTAGGTTTCCAAGACTCTTCATAGTATTATTGCGGATTTCTAGTTCTTTTATTCTCTTTTTTATGTCCTCCCGAGTGCTCCATCTATGAGTGATATAACTGCACATGACGTAATGGCGGTTGTTTTAATGAATGGTCTTGACGAGCAAAATTCAATCCTTGGACATCATATTTACCCAACCCCTCCGCTCGGGCAGGATATGACACAAGGTCAATTTTTTAAGCGGAGTTTAAGAGGTTTGAATTCAGAGTTTTCCTTCTCCTAGACTAGTTGCCTCACCAAGGCTGAAGAACCTAGTCTGCCCTACTATTTACCCATAGCTGGAGGGAGAATAATTGGATTCATACCTTTCCCAAGGGTATTAGTGCTATGTGAAATGCAATCAGTCCAGGATTTGAACTCGTGTCGCCGTGTCCAATTCCTGCGACGATAACCATTACACCACGGGCACTTCCAATTCTTGGACATGGTTATTTACGTTTCCTTTTGCACTAATGCTCTTGGGAAAGGCATGAACCCATCTATTCTTCTTCCGTTTATGAGTAAATAGTAAGGAAGTCTTGATTCTTTAGATTTGATAAGGCACTCATCTAAAAGAAAAGTTTTCTGGATTAAAAACACGAGAAACGTTGTTTGGAGAAGCTATGGTTCATTCAAATTTTGTGGCTAATCGTCTTGAAGTCCTCACTTCAATAAAAAAAAATCTCCAATATAAATATATTCAGAGTTAGTTATATCTTTATGTTTCAGTTATTTAGGAGTAGCCATTCTCTTATTTATGTTTCGTTAAGAACCAAAGCGAAGAGTGTCCTCGTGGTGCATTGGTTAAGCCGCAGGATCGTAGTATGTGAGTTCGAACTCCAGTAGAGCTATTACGTTCACTTTCGGGCAAATACCCTTTGGAAAGGTATGAACCCTCTTATCTTATAAAGTACCACAACTGTTCTTCAAGAAAGATGGCTTTGGAATTAAAGGTTGATGTGCCAAGAAACCAAACCAATCCAAAAGACAACGTTTTTTAAAGAGTTTTTTTAAAAAAATCGATTTCAGAAAAATAACTAAATTCAAAACCTGTATCATATTTTGTGAATTTTGGTTACACCACTCCACTATTTTTCTAACATCACCACATCGGTAAAAGTGTGACTAGTCCTAAACAACCCTTCACCGCTATAAACAAATCACGTGCGTATGTACCGAACCCCTCCACTAAGAGCTGAATGTGACATAAGGTGCAATGGAGGTGCCCGTGGTGTTATGGAGGTGCCCGTGGTGTAATGGTTATCGTCGCAGGATGTGGACACGAGTTCAAATCCTGGACGAGCCTGATTACATTTCACATAGCACTAATACCCTTGGTATTAGTGCTATGGTATGAAAGGTATGAATCCAAATATTCTCCCTCCAGCTATGGGTAAATAGTAGGGCAGACTAAATTCTTCAGCCTTGGTGAGGCGACTAGTCTAGGAGAAGGAAAACTCTGAATTCAAACCTGTTAAACTCCGCTTAAAATTGACCTTGTGTCATATCCTGCCCGAGCGGAGGGGTTGGTAAATAGGATAAGGTAAATTTTAAAGTGGAATGCGCTGATTGGAATTCAGAATTTTCCTTCTCCTAGACCAGCTGCCATAACAAGGTTGAAGAGCCTTGTCTGCCCAACTACATACCTATAGCTAAAAGGAGAATTTTCCGATTCAGGCCTTTCTCAAGAGAATTATCCCTATGTAAAATGTTAAGAGTCTTGCACTTGTGTTGCATATTGACCCCCGACCCGGCCGAGCTGTCAAAATAAGAAATGCATCTGTGTAAATAACAGGTGCATTCGGTCGATGATATCAGGAGATCAGAGACGACCTTGACTGTCGAGGGGTTGAATTGAGTGCGAAATTGTGACGCACGCAGGAAGTAGGTGGATGTCAAATTATTATATAACCCTGGCGACAGGAAGTTTAAGTTAGTTCGAGAGAAGATGCTGGAATGGGAACCATGTCCCAGCAGAGACTGAGCCCCAAGGCCCCCGGTTGAGCAGCCCAGGAGAACGGGAAAGAAATGCTGTTATGGCCAGAAGAGTGGGGGTCAATATGTTGCAATTCTGTTCAGTCTCCAACTCACCTCTCACACAATAATACCCTTCATAACCTTTTTGATCCCTTTCAAATAAAGTGAGAGGTATATTTTTCTAACGAACTGTGTTCGCTCGTCGTTATTGTGTTGAATATGTTCTGCATGCATATGCGTATGCATAGTTGTTCATGGATATACAACACTTGGGCTTGAACTCAGTTCCCCGTCTCCATTTCTACTCGTGGAGTTAATTTCGTAAGGACAAATATGATTCATTTATTATTTCTCGAGAATATCTCAGATGTATTTGAATTTCTTAAATTACTTCGTCTTACAATAACAGCTGAATTTTTTAATACACTCTAGGGGAACCAGGAGCGGGAGCGATAGATATATATATATATACATATAGAATTAACTGGCTCCATTGGTTAATGTTGAGCACTTTAGTAATTATAGCATTACAGTATTCGCGGAGGGTTTTTTGGTTTTCTTTTGGCCACTGACTTAGTACCCCTTGATTTTTTTCAAGGAGTAGGACGAGGTTGGTCTTTTCTTTCTTTTTTACCCAAAAAACTTTTTCTTTTTCCTCTGGACCGTGATTCGAGATATTTTTTTCTCTTGTTCCTGGCCAGGGGTTTTTTGTTTTTTTCTGGTACCGTGAATACTGGTAGATAATTGATTAGTAAATATATATACATATATATATATATATATATTCAGTATTCTGAGTCGGTCACATTCGATTTTCCATCTAAAAGTGTTGGAGATCCTTTACGTTCGATTTCTCCAGCCTCCTTTCTGTAAACATAGGGACTGTCTGTTGGGATTGAATGTGATCAGTCTCTGACCACCTGTTCATCTCTACTACTACCCCCACTCTTTGTGTTTTTTCCCTCCCCTTTTCTCCTTTCCTCTACTTTTTTCCATTACATTCCCCCTTTTAAATTTTCTGGCGTTAACAGCTTGATAAGAGCCAGACGAAAACGGTCGTTCACATTTTTTTAACAATAAACATGCCCCTAGTTTCCCTAAACCTATATGTCTTCCTTGCGATTGGCTATTGGGAGCTAATGTCAAGCCACGCTGATGAGTTCTGATAGAATAAAACAGATCTGTCTATGGATGACTATATATATATATATATTGTGCAGCCCAGTCGGGTGGTGTTGTTGAGTACACCAACTGCATCTCTGCAAAGGGATAATACTCCCCCAACAAGTGTCCTGGATATGACATACAAAAATCTAATGGTGAGGCTCCGGTAATGCTGGAGCTTTGGGGAATACAGAGTACCCTTCTATTGTAATCGTTCCAAGGTCCACTCTGGTCCGGAGTGTTAGCTTCTGATAGGGTCCCATTTGACATTTAAACTCTGCGCAAATAAATGACTTATGCTAAATTGAATTGCTTGAAATAGAATTGTTTGATTATTTGTTTGTAAACAAATGACTGATGTTTAATTGAATTGTTAGGGATACATAGCTATGCTTAGAAACATTTAACTGTGTACAGAAAAAAGTGTGCTCAGTCTCATTTAAGAATGTTATTTTCAAAATGTGTTTTCTAATTATATATATTCAATATATGTGTATAAATAGGATTTGCCATTAAATGACCTACAATGGTTGATATGCCATAAAACTCAACCAAATTAAAACATATATATTTTATATATATGTGTAAAAAGGATTTGGCATAAAATAACCTACAATGGTTGATATGCCATAAAACCCAACCAAACCAAATCCTATATATTTAATATATATGTATAAAGAGGATTTGGCATTAAATAACCAACAATGGTTGATATACCATAAAATCTAACCAAATCAAATCCTATATATTTAATATATTTGCATAAAGGGGATTTGCCATGAAATAACCCATAATGGTTGATATGTCATAAAACCAAACCAAACCAAATCATATATATTTAATATATGTATATAAAGAGGATTTGGTATTAGATCACCTACAATGGTTGATATGCTAAAAAACCCAACGCAACCAAACCGAACCAAACCAAATCATATCTATGTAATATATATGTATAAAGAAGATTTGGTATTACATAACTTCCAATGGTTGATATGCCATAAAACCCAACCAAACTAAAACTTATATATTTAATATATATGTATAAAGTGGATTTAGTATTAAATAACCTAAAAAGGTTGACATGCCATAAAACTACTCAACCAGTCATATAATGTGGTTTATAGAGTTTATAAATATTATCTTTGTGGATTAATAATCTTTAGTAATACTAATAATAAGAGAAAATGTGGAGTACTAGCAGTATTGATAGCACGAAAAAGAGTAGGAGTTGTTAAAACATGCTGTGTTGATAGCACAATGCACTTGTGTAAATACTCCTTCTGCTTCTGCAACTTTTGTTGCAAGTGCTTGTTGCCTTCGTGTGTAGCTGCGATGAGCAACCGGTAAGGCGTGTCAGAGATCACGTGTAAAAAGAAAGACAGGAAAAAAGAAAGAAAGAATATGAGGGAACAAAGAAGAAGGAGAAACAAAGAAGAAACAAAAAAGAGAAATGGATAAGGAGGAAGGAGAAGGGAAGATACAGTAGGAAAAAACACAAAGTTTTATATATATATATATATATATATATATATATATATATATATATATATGTATATATGTATATATATATATATATACTAATTAATTAAGACTCATTGCTAAAAGCGTTATCAATCTTTAAAATCCACGAATATGTACAGTTATATAAAATAAGATAATAATAAGACGAGAGAACAACTCACGACTGAGAGTCTCACGTTGTTGATTCTCTGGTGAATTTGTATTCAACACACACACACGCACACACACACACACACATATATATATATATATATATATTAAACGTATTAATGAACACAAATGCGTGATATATATATATATATATATATATATATATATATATATATATATATATATATATATATATATCACGCATTTGTGTTCATTAATACGTTTTATAAAGATCTCGAAGTTTCTCCTTTGTAACTTTTCTCACAACTATTTGAAAGGATTGTGTATGTACCAGTTTCAAATTTAATTTCATTATTGTTCTAATTTTAAAGGTATATATATATGTGTGTGTGTGAGAGTATGCGAGTTTGTGTGTGTAGATAGGCAGCAGTCTTTCATTTCAGTATGTTTGATTAAATAATAAAGACACATCTTGTCGAAATAATTTAATTAAGATCCTTTTAAGTTTTCTGATAAGTGTCTTGGTTTCAGGACAATTTTGGTAAATTCATCCACCAATTCCAACCTGAATTCAAGACACTTATCAGGAAACTTGAAAGGATCCTAATTATATATATATATATATATATATATATATCTTTTCTTTCTCTCGCATTATAACCTTCTATTCCTCAGTCTTCTTATTATTCCCTACTACACTTCTTCGTTTTCTTTCTTTCTTTCTTCCTTTCTTTCTTTCTTTCCACGGAGGATTTGAAAGGATTCCACACGACTGATGTACCCGTGTTCTCTACTCACTAATATAACCAATCCAGAAGTGCTGATTCATACTTGTATAATCGTAATAATAACAGGGGTGCAAAAGTATTTATGATTGGACGGAAAAATGATCTACTCGGTATTGTGCAAGGGGCTAAAATTGTATCACTCATTAGATAAGCGGTCATTTTAGTTTTAACACTTGTTGGATCTTCACATGTCCATCTAATATGGACGGTCAACGAAGATAGGTGGGGATTAGGGAGAGAATAATAGGACACCAGAAAAAGGCGAGAGATGATGGATAATCTTTATTTGTCTACACGCGTATAATTTCCCCCAAAATCTTTGTGGGCCAAATATCTTTAAATAATTACAAAATGTTACCTGTTACTTGTTCCTTAGCTTTTAAAAAGAAAAGAAAACAAAAAAAAAAAACTAGTGTAATGTTAATAATGATAAAAATATCAATCGATAAACTGACCATGAAATATCGATAAACTGACCAAATGGTATATGCACGAATTGGTTTTGGAGATTAAGACTCACAAAATTCTCAGGAATTTTAAGATACAAATACATCGCATAATTCTGGCTAGAAAATCAAACCTAATGATAAAAAAGGAAAAAAAAAAAAAAAAAAAGAGTGTAAAAAAAAAAGAGAGAACCTGCCGAATAGTGAGTCTCACCGTCCCGGCTGACCACAGAGTAAAAATCAAAGAAAACGAAAAGAGAGAACTAAAATAGCAAAGAAACATGAGAGTGTCAGTGATACCAATGATAATTGGCGCACTCTCAACTGTCCCCAAAGACTTGATAAATGGGCTTGGAAGGGTTGGAAATTAAAGGCCGGGCAGATACCATCCAAACTACAGCGTCGTTAAAATCGGCCAGAATACTGAGAAGATTCCTGTAGACTTGAGGAGACATGTTATCACTCAGACTCCAGTTAAAGTTCATCAAATACCGGAGGTTGTGCCGAGACTGTCCAAACTACAGCGTTGTTAAGATCTGCTAGAATACTGGGAAGAGTCCTGGAGACTTGAGGAGGCTTGCTGTCTGTCAGACTCCTGTGAAAGACCATCAGATAACGCTGTAGTGTCAAACTTGTAAGGAGTCAGAATCGACAAACTGAGAAAATTACTTACAGGATGACCAGAAAATAGGTAAGCAGAGGACACCTGAAACGAGAAACTAAATCTCTTGTAAAAGCAGCAGAAAATAATGCCATAACACTTAATTATATCAAAGCAAAAGAATTGCTGGGGTAGAATATGTGATAATGGAGATGATACAATTAATTAGATAATAAGTAAATACAACAGATACAAAAAGAATACACTAATAGGCATGACTGAGTTGGAAAAGTAACCCACTCGGAATTGTGCAAGAGATTAAAATTTGATCATGCAAAAATGGTATATGCAAAAGCCAGAATATGTCCAAGAAAATGTAATGCATGAACTTTTTGGGACTTTGAGATGGAAATGGATCTCCCAATCATGTCCTGGCCGGATAGTCAAACGAAGTAATAATTAACAAGGAGAAAAGAACTTTTCAAGCAGATTTTACAGTCCCAGAGAAAATTATGTATATATTTCATTAGAATAGAATACTATTTTTATCCCGTATTCCTACTGTATTATATTTCCGTTGATAGCCTTCCCTTTTTAAATGCATCAGTTACCCTGTAATATCCAACTCTGCATTCCCATATTTTTGTTATGGTATAAACTTTCAAAAGACTTTTTAAAAAATACAAACACACTTTACACAAGCAGGCAACCCCTGATGATGGCCTATGAAGGGTTCAAAAGGGCTCGGGACAATTTTGGGAAATTCATCTACCAATTCCACCCTGAAACTAAGACACTTATCAGAAAACTTGAAAGGATCTTAAATAAATTATACAGACAAAATTTGTCTTTATTGTTTAATGAAACATGCTTAAATGAACGACTGCTGTCTAACCACACACACACACACACACACATATATATATATATATATAGAGAGAGAGAGTAAACGGAAAGCCACCTCCTCATAAGCCAAAACTAAGACCCAAGGACTGTTTGAAGGTCTCCCAAGGAGCAGTAAATACCTCACCACCTGACCTTTTGTAGTTTCAGATAAGTATTCAGTATTATTGGCAGGTTTATTTGCTGGTAATTACTTTTGAGAAAAACCCTGTATGAAAATGAAAAACTTTAAAGAAGCACTCTGAAAGGCCTTGATTTTAGCTTTATCTTCTTAAAGATGATCGTCGAGAAGTAACTTGCAATATCTATGAATGGTTCTGCTAAAGTGGAGCTGGAACGAAAAGTCATTCATGTATTTATGAAAGGTTATCACAGGTTGGATAGGAAAAGGCTGCAAATAGATACCGTCACGACAGCTGGAAATAATACAAGTTAGCCAGAAGGGCGTTATAGACATGTTAACATAGAGACAAATTGTTTAACTATAGTTTCCCATAAAGCACAATCTTCTTTTTGTATCAAATTTGTGTCTGAGATGTGAAAACACTCACTGGATTGAAAAGTCACATTCATTCATTGCACATTTAAACTTTCTTTTTAAAACATAATATTACTTTATGACCATACATGAATCTGAAGTGACAGCCTTTTGTGTATATAGGAGGCAGGGGTGGTGTATTGCTTGTCATCGAAAAAACAGACGTTAAGTTTGTCAAGTTTGACTCCAATTCGTGCTAATGAATACATCTTTTCTTTCCTCGGTTGTGTGTAAAATGATTATGCAGATTAGGTTCTCTAACCTTGGTAGTGAATCCAGTCTAGGAGAGGGAAAAAAAAAAAGGATTCAAATAGAGTTGTTCAGAGATTCTTTGTGTCACTGGTAAACTATCGTTCTATAATCAGCATATCCAAATGCTTCTACACAACCCTTCACCACGTGAAGCAAATCACCTGTTTAGTACATTTTCGGTTTAATCAATGCCCGTCATTGATGCTGGTATATGAATTATCTATCTATCTATCTATCTATCTATCTATCTATCTATCTATCTCAGTCTATTAATCTCTGTCTCTGTCTCTCTGTCTCTCTTTGTTTATCGCTGTCTCTCTATATATATCAGTCTGTTTGTATCTATGTATCTATGTTAATCTGCTTCCATCTATCTATCTATCTATCTAAGTTTATTAGCATATGTATGTATGTATGTATGTATGTATGTATGTATGTATGTATCTATCTATCTATCTATCTATCTATCTCAGTCTATTAATCTCTGTCTCTGTCTCTCTGTCTCTCTTTGTTCATCGCTGTCTCTCTCTATATATATATCAGTCTGTTTGTATCTATGTATCTATGTTAATCTGCTTCCATCTATCTATCTATCTATCTATCTATCTAAGTTTATTAGCATATGTATGTATGTATGTATGTATGTATGTATTTATCTGTCTATCTATCTATCTCAGTCTATTAA
>OY757947.1:33179810-33194810 GCA_963585895.1 Sepioteuthis lessoniana | reverse complement strand
ACAACCCATTATCTGTACTGGAAAATAAAATGCACAAACGCCTCTTGGATTTTGATATACGAACGGATCACCTAATCTCAGCCAGACGACCCAAACTTATTATGATAATAAAAAAGAAAAAGAAAAAATTGCCGACTGTCTCGACTGACCACAGAGTAAAGTTTAAAGAAAGCTAAAAGAAGGATAAATACCTGGACCTTGCTAGAGTATTAAAAAAACTGTGGAACCTGAAAGTGACGATTGTACGATTTGTAATTGGTGTTCTTGATACTGACACCAAAGGATTGACACGAAGAGTGAAAGGATTTGGAAATTAGAGGACGAGTGGAGACCATCCCAACTACTGCATTATAGAGATCCACCAGAATACTGAGAAGAGTCCTGAAGACTTGTAAAAACTTGCTGTAACTCAAACTCCAGTGAAAAGCCATCAGCTAACGCTGATGTGAAAAACTCTCAAGGAGTAACAATAATAATAATAATAATAATAATGATGATAAATTTGCAAAATTGTCTACTTTGCTGTCCCGGTTGACCACAGAATAAAACTGAAAGGAAATAAACAGAAAGATAAGTACCCCGATCTTGTTGGGAAATTGAAAAAACGATTGAACATGGAGGTGACAATTATACCAGTTGTAATTGGTGCTCTTGGTACAGTAACTAAAGGGTTATTAAAGGGAATAGAGGACTTGGAGGTTGAGAGACGAGTGGAGACCATCCAAACTACAGCATTATTGAGAATGGCCAGAAAACCGAGAAGAGTCCTGGAGGAAACTGTCACCCAATCTCCAGTTAAAGACCATCAGCTAATGGTGATGTAAAAAACTCTAACAATAATTATAATTATAATAAGAAGAAGCACCAGAAAACCTGGACCTGGCTAAGAAAAGGAAACTTTAAGAGAGAAACGGAATCCCTCCTAATAGCAGCACAGGACAACGCAATAAGAACCAATCATATCAAAGCGAGAATAGATAAAACGCAACAAAACAGTAAAAAAAAAAAAACGATTGAACATGGAGGTGACAATTATACATATTGTGATTGGTGCTCTTGGTACAATAACTAAACTTATTATGTGATTGATCGTTTCGTCTCTGTCACTATGCGGTGACTGAGACGAAACGATCAATCACATAATAAGCGAATGCGGCAAATTAGCACAGAAGGAGTATAAGGCGAGACCCAACTGGTTAGGCAAGGTGATCCACTGGGAAATGTGCAGGAAATTTCAATTCGACCATACAAACAAATGGTATATGCACAACCCGGCACCTGTCCTAGAAAATGACTCGCATAAACTCCTATGGGACTTTAACATACAAACGGATCACCTAATCCCGGCCAGAAGACCAAACCTCATAATAATCAACAAAAAAAAAAAGAGAATCTGTAAAATTGTAGACTTTGCTGTCTCGGCGGACCACAGAATAAATCTGAAGGAAAGTGAAAAGAAGGATAATTACCTCGACCTTGCTAGAGAATTGAAAAAGCTGTGGAACATGAAAATAACAATTGTGCCAATTGTGTTTGGTGCGTTAGGCACAATAACTAAAGGATTATTAAAAGGCCTGGAGGACTTGGAAATTGGCGGACGGGTAGAGACTATCCAAACGACAGCATTGCTAAGAACGGCCAGAATCCTGAGACGAGTCCTGGAGACTTGAGGAGACTTGCTTTCACTCAAATTCTAGTGAAAGACCATCAGCTAACACTGATGTGAAAAACTCTAAAGGAGTATAATAATAATAACAATAATAATAATAATAATAATAATAATAATAATAATAAGAAGAAGAACTGAAAAAACTATGGAACATGAAGGTGATGATGATACCAATTGTAATTAGTATGCTCAATATAGTCCCCAAATAATTGGTACCAGGACTGCGGGACTTGCTTCCCTTTACCCTTGATACATACCTTATAATGCTGGGTGATATATAAGGAGGCATCAAGTATCATTTTCTTTAGTCTTTGGTATTACTAGACCTTGGATTGAATGCCGGTCTCCCAGACTCAATTGTTTGCTTGAATAGTTACAAATGTTCCTATCTAATAAATTTGACCCACGGATGGGACCCTAACAGGCAATGGCTGTTTACATGAGAGCCGACCTGGGAGTAATGGCAATGAATTATTGACTTCGTGTTTCAGGACTGAAGCCTCACCACTGGGCGCAGTCAAGTGTTATAACAAGAATATCTTGTTTTTGTGGGGCAGAACAGGTCGTACCACTCTGCAAAGGATGTCATCAGATTCCTTTGGGGTTAGTCTCGTGGCGTAATGTTTAAAGCGCTGGACTGCGGAATGTTATTTGTATTAAGAATAGTTACTTGAAGCTCTAATTGTTTACTAAGGATTATTATTATTATTATTAGTTACTTGAAAGCATATAACTGTAAATTATTTGAGTTAAGAATAGTTACTTGAAGCTCTAATTGTTTACTAAGGATTATTATTATTATTATTAGTTACTTGAAAGCATATAACTGTAAATTATTTGTATTAAGAATAGTTACTTGAAGCTCTAATTGTTAACTAAGGATTATTATTATTAGTTGCTTGAAAGTATATAACTGTAAATTATTTGTATTAAGAATAGTTACTTGAAGCTCTAATTGTTTACTAAGGATTATTATTATTAGTTGCTTGAAAGCATATAACTGTAAATTATTTGTATTAAGAATAGTTACTTGAAGCTCTAATTGTTTACTAAGGATTATTATTATTAGTTGCTTGAAAGCATATAACTGTAAATTATTTGTATTAAGAATAGTTACTTGAAGCTCTAATTGTTTACTTAGGATTATTATTATTAGTTACTTGAAAGCATATAACTGTAAATTATTTGAGTTAAGAATAGTTACTTGAAGCTCTAATTGTTTACTAAGGATTATTATTATTATTAGTTACTTGAAAGCATATAACTGTAAATTATTTGTATTAAGAATAGTTACTTGAAGCTCTAATTGTTTGATTGTTTGGACGGTTGTTTGGGTTTTACGTCATATCAACCACTATGGGTTATTTAATGCCAAATCCAGTTCAAATATATTAGATATGCATAATCTGCAAATGCATTTATTGTAGAGAACATAACTTAAAAAATAAAATGAATAAAATAAGAAAAAACTAAACAAAAAAAAAAAAAACATGGCTCATTTACTCACACACGATTAAATGGTTTCAAGTATTTCGATTAACATGAGGTAGTTTATTTGATATAATATGTTTGCACAGTCAAGTTGTTGTTATCATTTCTCTATACAGTTTTCCTCGCAGAGATTTAATGGTTTCAAATATTGCTTTTCCACAATAATTTATTTGTACTTAGTTGATTGGTAAGTTGGATGGCTGAAGTTTCCAGAATTTGGAAGAGTGTTATATTTTTCGCAAGAGAGAGAGAACATCATTATCTGTTTTAAAATACCGCTCTCTTATGATTGGTAGAGTGAAGGGAATAAATAAATAAATAAATAAAAAATTTAAAATCAAATAAAAAAAATGAATAAATAAAAAGAAAACTATTAAATTTGCAGAAACTCCCAGAAGTCCCTGACAGGAAAAAGGGATGACGCATGCGTAAAAGAAAAAAGTCATCCTCTTGACAAAGGGGACAATATCATCTTTTCTATCAGGCAGTGTCCGTCGAACCAACAACACCATTTTGTTGTCTGGTGTTTTGGGCACCACGCATACGTCTTTGGACGTAGCGTCGTTTAGTCCCTTCACCCAGTAGCAGCTCTCTCTCTATCGGTCAGCACTATGCTGAAATATACCAGACCCACAAATGAACTATAGACTAATTCTTACCGGACTTTGACAAAATTCCAAAAGAAAACTACACCTTATGGAATCCCGAAATACCAAATGAGGACAAATACATACATGAAACGAATTAACGTATTTTTGACACCTTAACTGGGGGATACAACCATTTCAATGTATTCAGGAAAAACTCCCTCATCCACGGAATGGTTGTTGAACCCAGTAAATAAAAGAAAGTATAAAAGAAACGTCTTCGTCTCATATCTGTCCTGTCTTTTCTTTTTGTATAATTCTTTTTGGGACGTTCTTGGGTAAGGCATTACACCGACTAACTAACGTGGGGTAAAATAATACAACCAAAATATGGAGTCAGATATCTTACGGCAACACAGCCTTGCCCTTAGCCCCTGACCTTCAATCCCTCAAACTCCACAAGAGCTCCTCATTCCACTTGCTCATGTTTAAGGGTGTAAGATGTCTGGCATGTCAAACATTGAGGTGGCTGTCCCTGCTTGAGTATAGAAGAATGAGTGAAACTTGTGTGGCCAATCTGTAATTGAGATATAATGACTTGTTCCTTTCTAGATTTTCCGAAGGCTGGTCGACATTCTCCCAAAGTGGGCTTTATTTTATTTGGAAGAGTTTGTTGATAATGTTGTTATTTCAGCGTTGTTGACATTTATTGATTTGGGGTTTCAAGTCAGTATACGGAATGGAAATACTGTCGGGACTCAGATCTAAGGCCGATTTGGCTGTTCTTTCATTTCTGCTCACTCCGAAGCGGCTTAGGTTCCAACACATAATTAATTCTTTATGACTAGACACTGAGTCTAGTCTACTCAGCAGTTTAACAATGAATGGGTTCTCCAGCTTTTTATTTCTCAGTGATGTTAATACAGAAAGCGAGTCAGAGAATATGATAAATTTGTTGTTTGTTCTCAGAATTGATGTTGAAAGGAAGGTCAATGGCACACATCTGCAAGGGATGTCATCAGATTCTTTTGGGGTTATTCTCATGGCGGAATGTTTAAAGCGCTGGACTGCGGAATGTTATTTGTATTAAGAATAGTTACTTGAAGCTCTAATTGTTTACTAAGGATTATTATCATTAGTTGATTAAAACCATATGACTTAGTACAAACAAATGACTATTACAAAATAGAGATCATTTTGGAAAACCATATGATTACTACGATTAGATAGGAATACTTGAAACCGTACAACTATCAGAAAATTATTATTTTCGGATAGCTATAATTTATATAATAAAAACTGGGTGCAAAAACACATTTGAGAAACATCTTGACAAAAAATGGAAAAAATGACTTTAAAAAGAACGGAATTCCTTAAACACTCGTTTGAAAATAATTCTTCACAGTTTGACATGCCGTTAAAATCAAGCAATTAAAATATTAAAAAAAAAAAAAAAGAAAAACTTGGTAGAAGTTTATGTTCAAGTTTGCTCAAATTTGATTTTTGAATATCCCAAGAAAAAGATTTTTCATAAAATAAAATTTAAATAAAGAAGAATAAGAATAATCTTTCATGATTTTTATTCATTTATTCATATATTATCATTATTATCATTTAATCCTTTAGAGTTTTTTCACATCAGTGTTAGCTGATGGTCTTTCACTAGAATTTGAGTGACAGCAAGTCTCCTCAAGTCTCCAGGACTCGTCTCAGGATTCTGACCGTTCTCAGCGATGCTGTCATTTGGATAGTCTCTACCAGTCCGCCAACTTCCAAGTCCTCCAGGGCTTTTAATAATCCTTTAATTACTGTGCCTAACGCACCAATCACAATTGGCACCATCGTTACTTTCACGTTCCACTGCTTTTTCAATTCTCTAGCAAGGTCGAGGTACGCATCTTTCTTTTCACTTTCCTTCAGATTTATTCTGTGGTCCGCCGAGACAGCAAAGTCTACAATTTTACAGATTTTCTTTTTTTGTTGATTATTATGAGGTCTGGTCTTCTGGCCGGGATTAGGTGATCCATTGTATATCAAAGTCCCATAGGAGTTTATGCAAGTCATTTTCTAGGACAGGTGCCGGGTTGTGCATATACCATTTGTTTGTATGGTCGAATTGAAATTTCCTGCACATTTCCCAGTGGATCACCCTGCCGACCGAGTCGAGTCTCGCCTTATACTCCTTCTGTGCTAATTTGCTGCATTCGCTTATTAAGTGATTGATCGTTTCGTCTCTGTCACCGCATAGCCTACATTTACTGTTTTGTTGCGTCTTATCTATTCTCACTTTGATATGATTGGTTCTTACGGCGTTGTCCTGTGCTGTTATTAGGAGGGATTCCGTTTCTCTCTTAAGGTTTCCTTTTCTTAGCCAGGTCCAGGTTTTCTGGTGTGAGATGTTGTTTATTAGACGTTTAAAGCGGCCATTATTATTATTATTATTATTATTATTATTATTATTATTATTATTATTATTATTAATCTTTGAGAGTTTTTACACCAACCTTACCTGATGGTTTCTCATTCGATTTTGAGTGACAGCAACAGTCCTCAGGTCTCCAGGACTATTCTCAGTATTCTGGTTGATCTCAATAATACTGTATTTTGGGTGGTCTTCAATCGTCCTCTTATTTCCGAGTCCTCCAGTCCCTGTCCCAATCTTTTGGTGACTGTACCAAGAGCACCAATTACAATTAGTATCACTGTAACTTTTATGCTCCACAATTTTTTTATTCCGTGGCATAATCGAGGTACTAATCTTTCATTTCGTTGTCTTTCAATTTTACTCGACTGTCAGTCGGGAAAGGAAAGTCCACAATTCGGCAAGTTCTCTTTTCCACTGAAAAATTTGAATTTCATTTTCTTGATAATCGCTTAACTATTTTTTTCTAACTTAAAATCTCCAAATAATCGCATAATTCTTTTTTTTTTTAAATCTTTTTTATTTTCTTTATATATTTATGATTTGTGCATCTTTTATAGATACTAAGAACTTCTTTTGAAATTGAAAACGAACATTGTTCCCATAGTCGTCTTAGTAAAAAACGAAAAAAAAAAATCAACAAAAAGAACCGTTAAACTATACTTTTTATCCGAAAATTCGTTTGTAATTACTATTATTATTATGTACCCCTTTAGAGTTTTTCACATCAGTGTTAGCTAATGGGTTTTCACTGGAGTTTGAGTGACAGCAAGTCTCCTCAAGGCTCCAGGACTCGTCTCAGGATTCTGGCTGTTCTGAGCAATGATGTCGTTTGGATAGTCTCTACCAGTCCGCCAACTTCCAAGTCCTCCAGGCCTTTTAATAATCCTTTAGTTATTGTGCCTAACGCACCAATCACAACTGGCACCATCGTTACTTTCATGTTCCACAGCTTTTTCAATTCTCTAGCAAGGTCGGGGTACTTATCCTTCTTTTCACTTTCCTTCAGATTTATTCTGTGGTCCGCCGGGACAGCAAAATCGACAATTTTACAAATTCTCTTTTTGTTGTTGATTATTATGAGGTCTGGTCTTCTGGCCGGGATTAGGTGATCCGTTTGTATGTTAAAGTCCCATAGGAGTTTATGCGAGTCATTTTCTAGGTGCTGGGTTGTGCATATACCATCTATTATTATTATTATTATTATTATTATTAAATGCAATTAACTAGTATTATCAAATATAATTAACTATAATAGTTAATTATGTTTGATTTTAATAATTGAAGAAGACAAGAGGTATCCTCTTGGTGTAATGGCTAACGTGCCGGAATGTAACTTTGTAGAAAGCGAATTCCAACTCCAGTTGCGCTATTACATTCTTTTTTAAATTAATACACTTAGGAAAGGCATGAACTTTCTTATCCCCCCTCGTAAGCTGTAGGTTAAATAGTACCACTACTGTTTGTCTACAAGGACGGTTTTAGTATTAAATAACCCATGAAAGGTGGTATGCCATTTACACAAAGTAACGAAAGCAAACGGAAGATAAAAAAATATTGCTGACGATTAACTGGATTTTAACTTTCCTATTTATTTTGTTCTTTTATCGATTTGGCTTTAAATGGCGATGGATTAAATGAATTTAGGTGTTTTCTTTTATATGTAAAGGTGTTTATGAAAATATAAAGGGATTAACTTATTGAAATTATTAACAATAGTCAATATGATATTCAGTAAGTTTACTTTGAGGATTCGAAAATATATTATCAACTGGATTAGATTTACACAATGGGATAAATAGATAATGAAAAGAGTGAGATAGATAGATAGATAGATAGATAGATAGATATGAACAGACTGAGATAGATAGATAGATAGATAGATAGATAGATAGATATGAATGGACTGAGATAGATAGATAGATAGATAGATAGATAGATAGATAGATAGATATGAACAGACTGAGATAGATAGATAGATAGATAGATAGATAGATAGATAGATATGAATGGACTGAGATAGATAGATAGATATGAATGGACTGAGATAGATAGATAGATAGATAGATAGATAGATATAAATGGACTGAGATAGATAGATAGATAGATAGATAGATATAAGAACAGGCTGTGATAGATTGATAGATAGAAAGAAAGAAAGAAGCCGTGATAGATAGATAGATAGATAGATAGATAGAATGAGATAGATAGATAGATAGATAGATAGATATTAACAGACTGAGATAGATAGATAGATAGATAGATAGATAGATAGATAGATAGATAGATATGAATGGACTGAGATAGATAGATAGATAGATAGATAGATATGAATGGACTGAGATAGATAGATAGATAGATAGATAGATATGAATGGACTGAGATAGATAGATAGATAGATAGATAGATAGATAGATAGATAGATAGATAGATAGAAAGATATAAGAACAGGCTGTGATAGATTGATAGATAGAAAGAAAGAAAGAAGCCGTGATAGATAGATAGATAGATAGATAGATAGATAGATAGAATGAGATAGATAGATAGATAGATAGAATGAGATACATAGATAGATAGATATGAACAGACTGAGATAGATAAATAGATAAATAGATAGATAGATAGATAGATAGAAAGGAACAGGCCGTGATAGATGCCTAGATTGACAGGTAGACTGGAACGAGTGGCAATTGATTGATGGATAGATAGATAAGAACAGGCTAGGATAGATTGATAGATAGAATGAAAGAAACAAGTCGTGATAGATAAATAGATAGATAGATAGATAGATAGATAGATAGATAGATAGATAGGAAAAAGATGAGTGTATATATAGATAGAAAGGAAGAGATCGTGATAGATAGATAGATAGATAGATAAGACTTGACCGAGATAGATTGATTGAGAGAATGAAAGAAACAAACCGTGATAGATAGATAGATAGATACGTAGACGGTTAGATTGGAACAGGCGGAGATTGATAGATGGATAGGGACAAGATGGGTGTATATATAGATAGAAAGGAAGAGATCGTGATAGATAAATAGGTAGACAGACAGATAGAACAGGTGGAAATAGATTGATAGACCGGGATAAGCTGAGATAGATTGATTTCTTTTTTTTTAATTGGATATAAACCTTTGTAGATCATTTAATACCGAACTTATCCTTTGTAGAAAAAGAGTTGAGGTACTATTTCCCCCATAGCTACTGGATAAGGAGGTTCACACATTTTTCCAAAGTATAAGCCCGAAAGTGTACGTAATACCGAACTTGTGTTCGAACTCGCTACCTACGATGTCACAGATTAACACGTTACTCATAAGACCACGGAGACTTCCCTACTTTGGAATAATTCAAATTATATGATTGTCAATCAAAAAATGATTATTACTATCAAAATAGGAAACTTACTTGAAACAAATCTTGATTTCGACATGAAATAAGCCAACAAGCCAACAAGCCCACTTGACTGATCTGTAGAATACACCGACTACACGTCTGCAGAGAGGTGACCCCCACCCCAACGAGGTTCCTGTATATGACGCGAAACAATCTATCTGTAAGGTTTCAATAATGCCGGAGCTTTGAGGAATGCGGAGTACCCCTTCATTGCCCTGGTCCACTCTGGCCTGGAGTGGTAGTAACTGACAGGGCCCTATCTATTGGTTAAATAGAACTAAACTGCGTACTTATCCCTAACTGAATTGCTTGAAATAGAGCTGTTTTGACATTTAAACTGCGTACTTATTCGAAATTGAATTGTTTGATGGAACTTTTTTGTATGCTAAACTGAATTTGTTCGAAATAGAACTGTTTTTGACATTGAAACACTATTTACGCTAAACTGAATTGTTTGAAATAGAACTGTTTTGGCATTTAATTGTGTGTGAAGAAAACACTTCTTATACTAAACTGAATTGTTTGAATTAGAACTGTTTGACTAAACTGAATAGCTTGAAAAAGAAATGTTTTTGACAATTAAACTGTATACTTATGCTAAACTGAATTTTTTAAAATAGAACTATTTATTTGAATACAAATGGATTTGGAACTAAATAACCTACAAAGGTTGATATGCCGTAAAACCCAAACCAACAAGGGTTGATATGCCATTAAACCAGCAAACGAACCACAAAAGATGTGTTCAGTGGATTGGACGAAAATAATTGTTAGGCTTCCTGAAGTCTGGCACACTGGCTTCTACATATATATATATATATATATAATTATCATGACTAGAAAATCTGGCAAACACCTATATGCGACATATGGAACAGCTGTTTCGACCTTATTGGATCTCATCAGCAGTGCATATCGTGATCTCCATCACTAGAGATCGAACCACAACCACAGAAGCCGAAACTCTACCACTTGGCCACCGGTTCATATCACACATAAGAGATGCCGAATCAACTAGTCATGGTGACAATGCGTGACCACTTAACCTAATGTGTCTTGAAGGTACGTATTCCCTACAGAGGACACGGCCACCTCCGGGATTACGTCTTCTCAAGTCGGTGTTATAACATTAACCTTATGGGCAGGAAATAAAACTATACTTTATATTTAAATGGAGGAATTAATAAAGGGGTAAAGTGGAGAAATCCAGGGAATAGAGTAGCGCCCCTCCCCTACACCTCTGTGTAGTAGCTATTGAAAGGTGCTCCTTCGGGTCGCCCTCGACTAACTGTACTTACGTTTTCTTATATATATATATATATATATATATATATATAAGTACAGTTAATCGAGGGCGACCCGAAGGAGCGCCTTTCAATAGCTACTACACAGAGGTGTAGGGGAGGGGCGCTACTCTATTCCCTGGATTTCTCCACTTTACCCCTTATCCTTACCTTATAATGCTGAGTGTTAAGCAAAGAGGCATCAAGTACCATTTTTGAGTTTTAGTATGACTCGACTTGGGATTGAACCCCGATCCCCGGGCCATTCGCTAACACTCTACCCACAAGTCTCATGGGCCAGCGAGTATATATATATACGAGGTGCATACGATAAGTTTCCAGACTTTTTTGTTTGGGCATTTAAAATTGTCGTAGACTCTTGAACATTCAGTATGTTATTGCTATACATCTTATGATTTTTATTGCTATACATTTTATGATTTCAGCTTCAAATAAACAGCTACAGCAAGAATTGGAATACACTCTACTAAAGCCTGATTGTGACAGCTGGTAAATTTCAAAAATGCAATCTGGCACTTTAGAAGAACGATATGCAATAAAATTCTGTTTTAAACTTGGAAAAAATGCCACAGAAACGTATGGAATGCTTCAGACTGCTTTTTGACCATCTTGCATGAATCGAGCATCAGTTTTTGAGTGGCATAAGAGATTCAAGGAAGGCAAGCAATCTGTGAGGGATGATGAGAGGTGTTGGAGGAGTAAGGAAGTCAATACACCAGAGTTGATTGGCCAAAGGGTTAGGGTTCAGGTTAGGGTTACTATGTTGAGGTTTTAAGGGAGTTCAGGAAGAGATTCCTAGGGAAGAGGCCAGCACTCTTCAAATTGGCTCAGTTGCATTTCAACCAGGGCAATCCACCAGTCCACAACTCCATCCTTGTCACTGACTATTTGACCAAGATGGACATCAAGACAGTTCTTCAGTCTCCCTATTGTCCAAACCTTGCTCCCGGTGACTTTTGGTTTTTCCCTAAGCTCAGAAGCTGTCGTTATGAGAGAATTGAGATGAAAGAGGCTGTGACGAAGGTCATTGACACGCTCACATAAGAGGAATTCCATGGGGCCTTCTAGAAGTTGTTGGAATGATACAACAAGTTCATTGCAGCCAGAGGAGATTACTTAGAAGTGGACTAGAGTTTCATGTGTGTACTATCAATAAAAGTGCTCATACGAAAAAAGTTTGGAAACTTATTGTATGCACCTCGTATATATATATTCAGTAAAAAAGGAAATTTTTACGAGATTATCGAATAGAATGATTGATTTGCAAAAGCACTGCTCTCAATTCATCATCATCATCAAGTCGTGCTGTCAGCACGGATATCCTTGATCCTCTCTCGCCACTTCTCCCTATCGTTCATCGCTTCTGGCATGTCGTCATGGCTACATCCCGTATCCCCACATAGCTGCTGTATGTATGTTCGAGCTGGTCGTCCTGCTTTTGCTCGACCATATGAGGGGGTCCATAGGAGCACATCACTTATGAGCTCATAACCGCTTCTCCAGCAGTGTCCTGCATAGACGGACTAAAAAGATTATTTTTAGTCACTTAAGACCATATACTGCTGAATAATTGATTGGCTGAATGTTTGACTTGCTAAATAGTGCGGAGTCATTAGAAAGAGGGATAAACCACTGTTTTTAAAGGAGAACGATTGATATCTACCAGAAGTCAACTTAATGTGATTGACAAATAATAGCCCCTTTGGTCAGTTAAAAGCGAGGACTTCATTGAATAAATATTTTGAGTTGATGTATATATGATTTATGGTATAGGTAAACGGGGTGTAGCTTCGTGGTGTATTGGTTAAAGCGCTGGACTGCAAAATCGTAGTAAACGAGTTCGAACTCCAGTCACCCTATTAAGTTCACTTTCAGGCAAATACCCTTGGGAAAGGTATGAAACCACTTATCCTCACTGCTACGTGTTAAATAGTACAACTATTGTTCTTCTAGGAGAAGGATTTTGGCATTAAATAACCTACAAGGGTTGATATGCCATTAAACCAAACCTAACTATATAACACAGGAAAATCGATATGCCATTAAACAAAGAATCCAAACTAAACTATATATATACGAGAGCGAATAGGCAGAAATGTACATATGATACATCTTGTTGGTGACTTTTTTACTAAGTGATTCAAGGTCTGCAACACCGATACACACACACACACACACACACACATATATATATATATATATATATATATATATATATATATATATATATATATATATATATATATATATATATATATATATATATATATATATATATATATATATATATATATATATATATATTCAGACATCCATTAATATATGCACACATTCATAGAGACACACACACGTGGTCTGAGTTTAAGTCTAACGTAAAGTTGGACGGGTTTCGATCCCGGCTTCGAGCGTCCTACGTGTCTAGTCACGCTGAAGAGTTCTGATAGAAAGAAACGGTCTGTCTGTGGATTACGATATTTATATATATATATATATATATATATATATATATATATATATATATAATTATGCATATATGTGTTTCTCTCTATGTATGTGTGCACGTATGGATGTCTGTTTATAACGGAATAAAAATGAACTAATTTCAAACAAGTATTTTCATTGTTCATCTATTTTTTTTTCGTCTCTTTATATATACGGGAATAGATGAGGGAAATGAATACGACACTATGGAGAAAACTTGAAAAACTAGGCAATCCAAATAGAAGAATTTAATATAAAATTTTCATTAAATTCTTCTCTTTGGATTCACTTGTTTTTCACACACACACACACACACACACACACACACACACACACACACACACTCTCTCTCTCTCTCTCTCTCTCTCTCTCTCTCTCTCTCTCTCTCTCTCTCCCCTTCTATATATATATATAGTATATTTAGGCAGCAAATTGTTATCTAGACAAGTTCTGTTAAATACCACGGACTGCTTCTTTTTTACGAAGAAGAGTAAGAAGACTTGAATTTAAGTGAAGACGTTCAAGTCTTCTCACTCTTCTTCGTATTTCCAGTTCCAGATGGTGGAGATAAAGCCCTATATTAGTCCAAGCGCCTTCAATCATTTTGCTGGTCATTTTCATTGCTGGTAGTGTTAAATTGTAGTGTTAAAGCCACTCCGAATAGATATAAAACTTACAATTTTTCAAAGAACAAACAATTTACCACTGGGTGCAATAGCAATAAAGGAGAACTTTGTATTCCCCAAGCCGAGTATAATAACGAAATAATAATCAAAAGATCCCTTAATCCTTGCCAGAAGACCAGACTTAGTGATAGTTAAAAAAAAACTAAATAAAAAAAACAACAAACAAACAAAACCTACTGTATTGTTAAGATCGGGCAGAATAATCAGAAAAGTCCTGGAGACTTGAGGAGAAATGCTGTCAGTCAAACTCCAGTGAAAGACCATTTGCTTGCGCTGGTATGCAAAATTCGATTGGACAATAATAATTATACTAATAATTATTGTGATAGTTAACAAAAAAAAAAACAAAAAAAAAGAGAGAGAGAGAAAATATGCCGAATAGTGAACTTTGCTGCCCCGGCGGATCACAGAATTAAAATAAAAGAAAACAAATAAATAAAAAAAAAAAAAAATGGAACACGATGGTGATAGGCAATACCAATTGTAATTGGCGCGCTTTCAACGGTCTCCAAAGGCTTGGCTAGGAGGTTGGAAAAATTGGAAATCGAGCCGAACCATCCAAACTACAGCATTGTTGAGATCGGCCAGAAAACTAAGAATAGTCCTGGAGACTTGAGGAGACTTGCTGACACTCCAACTCGCCAGCAGTAATAATTATGATAAAAAATATAAACACAATCCCGAATCAGTCCTTTAGAATGAGACCCATAAAATTCTCTGGGATTTTGAAATTCTGACAGATCACCAAATCCCAGTCAGACCTTGCATTAAAAAAGAGAATTTGTCATCTCGTAGATTTTTCTTTTGCAGTGAACCACCGACTGAAAATAAAAGAAAGCGAAAAGATTGACGAGTACTAGGACCTTGCCAGAGAACTGAATAAGCTGTGGAACATGAGAGTCTATATAACACCAATTGTAGTTCGTACATTCGGGAAGGTTCCCAGGAACCTGAAGAT
>OY757947.1:33162310-33174810 GCA_963585895.1 Sepioteuthis lessoniana | reverse complement strand
TCTAATTCTTTGGGGAATCTAAGAATAACGAAAACGTAACAGAAACAGCTTAGACAATTTCTAAGGTGTCATTACTGACCGCCAATTTCAAAACAGTTTTTCCCTGTTTCATTTATTGAAAGATGAACCTAAACCAGAATGCACATCAGGCCTCGATCAAGATTCTTTAACCGAATTAGTAAAATGCAATCCGTGCAAAAGTAGTTGAGAATTAGCACTTGACCTCAACACAACCCAATATATAATCTGCTACCACTTGAAAAAGATAAGAAAACTGAGCAAGCTGGTTATTTGGGTTCCTCACACTGTCTAAATTCGGTACTTGAGTGTAGTTCACGTGTTGAATTACGTGTGAAAGTGAATATTCACTAGAGCATCAGGAAGGGAAGATTATATGCACATCGGGGCGTTCCATCATGCGCATGTGGTCTCCTCCATTCCCAGTGTATTGATTGGCTGTGAGCCCAGGAGTGGTTACGCTAGCGTGCATATATGCTGGCCCACTCATTGACATTTGGCTGTTAGCCGACGCCAACCTGGTCGCCTAGCCGGTAAGTATTGTTTATTTTCTTCTGTGCGTTAGGGCAGTAGCTTCTTCACATACTCTTAGAGAAGAATAGAGTATATCGCATATCCATAGTGAAAAACCCTTCTTATAGGGCAAAGAATTTACCTGTTTGTCAAGAATGCCATTACAGGTGACGAAACCGAAAGATGAACTAACCCACTTAGGTGGATGTTGAGATTTTTGCTGAGTATAAAAAAGATGTAGAATCTATTAAACAAATATATTATTTTTCAATCAAGATATAGGAATGGAATTTGACATTGAAAATGTGCCATGCTTAAAATGAAAAAAAGGGAAAATAAAAACAACGGAAATAATAGAATTAACTGACCGTTTGAAGAAAAATGACAACAACTTTCTAGTAGTATAAGGAGTGGATACCATCAACAATAGACGAATGATAAAGTAAGAAAAGATGGTTGGTTGGTTGGGTTTTATGGTATATCAACCTTTGTAGGTTATTTAACGCCAAATCCATTTATATGTAAATGATCAGTTCTATTTCAAACAATTAAATTTAGCATGAGTACACAATTTAATTGTCAAAAACATTTCTGTTTCAAACTATTCAGTTTATTCAAATAGTTCTAATTCTGCTAATTCAGTTTAGCGTAAGAACAGATTTTTTACACAGTTAAATGTCAAAACAGTTCTATATATAACAGTACAGGTTCAATGTCAAAAACAGTTCAATTTCAAACAATTCAGTTTAGCATAAGCACGCAGTTTAAATGTAAATACCCGGTTTAATTGTCAAAAACATTTCTATTTTAAGCTATTCGGTTTAGTCAAACAGTTCAGTTTAGCAAAAATATCCCGTTAGTTCTATTTAACCCATTGACAGGATCCTTATCAGGTGCTTCCACGCTGGGCCAGAGTGGACCTGGGAGCGATGGCAATAAAGGGGCACTCTGCATTCCCCAAAGCTCCAGCATTACTGGAACCTCATCATCTGATTGTTTAGCGTCATATCCAGCCGACTGGGCAAAGTAAGAAAAGAATCATTCAGAAGAAGAACAACAAAAATCAAATTCTTGAAACAAAACTTTCCAGCAGAAATCTCTCGAAAGGAATAAATACCAGAGTAATGCGCTTGTAAGTTACGTAGGATCATTCTAAAAATAACCAATGGAGAAACACAGACAAATGGACCAAAGAACAAACAAATAAATAAATAAATAAATAAATAAAAAGCTAACAATACACAAAACCTTAAATTTGAAATATGTCATAGACAGGCTCTATGTGTTAAGAAAGGAAGGGAGGAAAATGACCCATTAGCAGTGAAGATTGCGCAGATGCAGTAATTCAGATACTAGAAGAATGTAGAGAAAAAACTGCTAAGACAGACTAATTACAGTAGCAAGTTACAGTAACGGCAAACAAAAGGAAATAGGAAAACAGCAAAGACTTGAAAACAACTGTATGGATTCTTCAAGCGACAAACAGGGAAGACTAATCATAACAGCTAGTAAGAACAATATAAAAAGAGATCACTCAAGAACAAATGCAAAAACACTAATTAAAAAATCTGGAAAACAAAATGAGAACGTAGTTCTAGTGATTATCTGGGATATTGCTCAAGATGAGCTGAAATTGTCAAGAGGAGATGATATAAAAAAGGAAACTGAATCTCTTTTGAGAACAGAACGGAATAACTATCGGAACTGATTATATCAAAGCAAAAATTGATCATACAAAATAGAATAGTAAATCATTTAAGATAATCCGTAACTTTAACCCTAGTTGTAAACTTGATTGCCAATGTTATATTAAGCGTATGGTGTAAAGGAAAAGACAAACACAAGTTGAAGGTTTTAAACAATTATATTAACAAAGAAGGAAACACAAGGTGATAAAACGAAGAATCAACTGTACAAAATTGTAACGTACAATATTGAGTGAAGGAGTGAATCGATGAGTGCGTGTGAAACCAGAGTTCATGTACGATCATTTGTTATAAGTTATAAAAAACTCACTTGTTAAGTATGGTGGTATGAGGGTGGTAAGGTTACCAGATGATCTCGGTGGTAGTAGTAGTCGTGGACGGGGCGGCGTTGTAGCAGGGTGCGCAGTCATTCACAGCAAGTGGCACATTAATTCCGTCAGAGTTCAGATAAGCTCTTAATGGCCGTAGCGTGTTCCTTCCGTCCACCCTCGTGGTCAGTCTGATGCCTTTGCAGATCTTCGCTTCTTGTATAGCTACCGCTTGGATCAAGTCGGTTTTGGGAATTTTTTAGGGGAAAGATTTATGATTGGCTGGAAAAGGACATTTTGTTAAATTGAATTAATTTCTTGCATTTTCGCCCGGAAGCCTGGCGCGCGGAGCCTCTTGCGCAAAGACGCATTTTATTCATTTTCTCGGCGGCAGCCGTCAGGCTAACATCCGATCGAATGCTACTCTTCTCCAGCCCCGCGTGTGTGTTTTTTTTTTTTTTTTTTTTAAGGAAATCGCAAATCGGGAGAGATCTAAATCCTGCTATATAACACCACTCCCAAGAGAATTTTGTTTTTTTTTTTTGGTTGGTTCCTTTGGCTATTTTATGCTGGAGAGAATTTAACAATGCCTTAAGGGTCTATAAAACTATTACTCTTAGCGATAACTTTAAACAGTTAAACACTTCATATTTCATTGCAAAATTAATGGTTTAAGAGCAAATGTATCGATAAAGTTCGCAATCATTTTTACCAAGTAAACGTGTCATATAAAGTTATAATGTTTTAGCAATAGAATGTTATTGCGCGTTTGTTACGTTGTTATTTCCTCGTTAGTTATTATTGGTAAATGAAGGAGTGAGAAAATGAAGATGCCGTAATGTTTTATATGATGAAGGTTTTAATGGCAGCATGGAATAAAGGGTTTTCGTTGATGCTGCAAGTCTCGTAGGAAGGAAGGAAGGAAGGAAGGAAGGAAGGAAGGAAGGAAATGAAGTTTTTATAGAATTGAGAAGGTATTTTAGCAGCTAAATGCCTGAGCAAAAAGTGCATCGTTAGGTTAAGGCATTGTTGAATGTGTGAGTGAGATATGATCGCCATAGAGTAGCAAAAGTTGTGCTTCCTGGTTGAGGATAGGATCGTTGTCGTCGTCCATGAATGTGTGGTCCTGGTCGTTTGGGGAGAGAAGTGTGAATTTCTCCAGAAGATGTTGCCAAGGGATAAAATGGCTGGCTGTCGGAGCGGTATTTTGCGTCGCAGTCGACATAGCCAAAGTTGAAGGCGACTTAGAGTTGTTCCTGTGTGAGACGGATTGAATTTATCTAATTTATATTCAACTGGGATCCCTTGGTCTAAGAGAATAGACTCAAGAGGTCCATAAATTAGATGCTGCAGCTAAAAGGAGAGAGGACAGTAATTACGTCTGCCCAGTTCGAAAGCTTCTGAGGAAGAGAATGTGTTTTGGCGGGCTTTCCCCAATTTGGTGCTGGCCGGAAAATTGGTTCGGGTTGAATAGGATAAGTCATCCTGATTGGGTGAAAATATGCGTCGACCCTAACGGTCAAATTAATTAACGCGCCAAACAAAAATAAGAGGTTCTTTCTGCTACAATGTCATGATTTAATAGCCAATATTTTATTAAAGTTTATAAGCCTTTTAAACAAAGAAACTCTTCATATCAAGTTTTACTATCTGTGTTTTAATATCAAATGTACCAATAAAGTTCACAATCATATTAAATAAGTAAAACCTTCGTATTTAGTAGCAATATCAATGTTTTAAGAGCCAATGAAGTTTGAAAATCATCTTAGGCAAGTAAACGCATCATGCTTAATTGCAATATCACTCTTTTAAGAGGCAGTGTTTTATAAAATTTAAAATAATTTTAAACAGGTAAACATTTCATCCTCCTCCTCATCATGTATAGCTGATAGCACTGGTTTTTGACTCTCTTTTGCGATCTCACACAACCAGTCATTACTCTTAGCAGGTCTTCTACACGGCATCCAGTGTCCGCATACATCTAATGTAAGTTTTTATCTGGTTGACCAACACTGGTGAGCCCATGAGTAGGAACACACGCAAAAAAACGTTGTTTATGACTTCGTTCTTGCTTCTCCAGCTGTGCCCAACACGTCTTACTTGGATGGTTTGTGAGATAAGAGTTAAGAGGCCGTACAACTAGTGTTACGTGGGGTACTACAACCAGGATTTGTTCAAAACAGTACGCAGCATCCCTTTGTAGTTCCTATCTAGCTTTTTCTTCAAGCGTTTTTTATGTCAAAGTTGTGCTACCGTACAGTAGTACTGACATAACTACAGCTTGGACTAATTTCTTTTTCATTTTATCAGAGATCAGATTTCCATATGAACTATAACAAGTCAATCGCAATCCGTGTTATCCCTGTGTGTATATTGTCATCAATTTCTGTAGAAGAGATATTGCTTCTGAGGGACGTGAAATGGTTTTCTAATTTCATAGGTCTGCAATTTAATGTGGTGGTGGCTCTATTTTGAACGTTGTTTTTCTTTGTCCAATTCTTGATATCTGCTCTGGCGCAGAGATTTGATTTGGACAGATGTATTTGCGAGAATAACATGTTATTAGCATATTCTGCCCGTGGTGTAATGGTTATCGTCGTAGGAAATGGACACGGCAACTCGAGTTCAAATCCTGGACGAGAATGATTGCATTTCACATAGCACTAATACTCTTGGGAAAGGTATGAATCCAATTAATCTCCCTCCAGCTATGGGTAAATAGTAGGACAGACTGGGTTCTTCAGCCTTGGTGAGGCAACTAGTCTACGATAAGGAAAACCCTGAATTCAAACCTGTTAAACTCCGCTTAAAAATTGACCTTGTGTCATATCCTGCCCGAGCGGAGGGGTTGGTAAATAGGATTAGCGTATTCTGCACCCATGATAGTTTCTGTGGGATAACGCCTGCTTCTTGGGTTTTTTTTCTTTGTTCGAAACCATTTTCTTTAATAAGATCTACTGACGTCTGGAGAACATAATCTTGGCAAATTATGAATAGAAAGGGTGACAGCATATCTCCTACTTAGTTGTAATATCAATGTTTTAAGAGCCAATTAACGTAGTTCACAATCATTTTAAACATATAAACACTTAATACTTTGTTATTAGGAGGAATCTGATTAGAGAATTAGCCTATGTAATTTTCTAAACCTGTGATAATTTTAGGAACAAAAAGAGACTTGATTATGTTGCGTTGAAAAGAGGCGAGATTATGTTGAAAAATAAATATTTGGGTTTGTCAGCTGAATTTAAGGGGTGACCAAAACAATAAGATCGCTAAATCAATTTTCGCCTGTTTTACATCAATTGGATAGTTTCAAATTGCTCAATGTCAGAAATATTTATCAAGATGTGGGGACGGAGAGGGAAACCCTTCGGCAAATACTCTCTTGACCCAATTTTTCTAAATTCATTTATTTGATCTATGACTCTCTCTCTCTCTCTATATATATATATATATAAATATATATATGTATATATACACACACACACACGAGATGCGTTCAAAACGTTCTAAGCCTTGTCCAGAAAGGGCCGCCATTGATGAAAATTTTTGTTATTGCCACGCACTAGTACGTCTTATAAAACTAAAACTGCCGGAATAAGTTTTTCTAGTTTTATAACTGGTTGTGAATTGCCACAGCTAAAGTGTTCAGCTGTAGCTATTCTTTCTGGGTAAGTCTAAGAACTTTTTGAACAACCCTCATATATATATATATATATATATATATTATGTTTTGGTACACGAAAACTTGTATATATATATATATATATATATTTGAACAACCCTCATACATATATATATATATATATATATATATATATATTATTATTATTATTATGTTCTTATAATATAGATATATATTTCTTTTAAATACCCTGTCCGGTGGCAAAAGCTGCTTGGTAGCGCCAGGAGTGGAAGTACCGCCTTGAGCTCCCGAAACTGTGTTATCACCCTGGTTGGCGGCTGATGAGGTTAGGGTATCGCACGTGCTTTTAAACGTTGTATGATGAAAAAAAAATTATTATGTTCTTGGTACACGAAAATTTGTATATATATATATATATATTCATAATAAATAAATATATATTAGCTATATATATTTAATTCATGGAATTTAGACTGTGATCCCTGGGTTTCATGGAGATTTTCGCAAAACAACAATCATCAGGCTGTTAAGAAATTGAAATGAATCAAAAATTGAAAAATACAGTCAAAAACCGTTGGAATTTTGTAGGAATCTTTTCGTGCGATTTTAAGTGTGTGAGTGTGTGGGGGTGTGTGCGTATGCTTGTGTGGGTTATCATATTTACCAACCCCTCTGCTCGGGCAGGATATGACACAAAGTCAATTTTTAAGCGGAGTTTAACTGGTTTGAATTCAGAGTTTTCCTTCTCCCAGACCAGTTGCCTCACCAAGGCTTAAGAACCTAATCTGTCCTCCTATTTACCCATAGTTTGAGGGAGAATAATTGGATTCATCCCTTTCCCAAGGGTATTAGTGCTATGTGAAATGCATTCAATCAGGTCCAGGATTTGAACTCGTGTCGCTGTGTCCATATCCTGTGACGATAACCATTACACCACGGGCACCTCTTGTGTGGGTTATTGCTGCGTATTAATGTGTGCATGTATGGATTTAAGTGAAGATACAAAAACTGCGTGTTGTTTTAACCGGATATAAATTCGTAGGTGTATCTTAATTAATCGCTGCATTATTTTATTCCTGTATATGCAGGTGACTATAATTAAGGAACAAAACATCATCATTGCATGTCGAGGAGAATGAATAAAGATTTGATTTGTAAACATATTTAAACGGTTATATTAAGCTAGAACAGAATCACAATGTGTATAAGTCGGAGTAACCGGCTCATTAGCCTAGTGGGTAGAGTGTCCACCAATGGTCCAGGAGACCTAGGTTCAATCACAAGTCGCGTCATACCAAATACTTTAAAAACGGTCTTTAATACCTCCTTGCTTAACACTCAGCAATATAAAGTACGTATCAAGAGTAAACTGGAGCAATTAAGGGAAAGGAGTAGTACCCTCCCTTACACCTCGGTGTTGTAGCTATTGAAAAGGGAGCTTTCTGGTCGCCCTCGACTAAAGGGAGACAACTTTACATACTTTACTTACATTATTGTTTTGCAATATAATATTGTACAATGTTGGTATTATATTTTGGGGAGGTTGTAATTTAGACTGCGACCCCTGGGTTTCATGGAGTTTTTTGAATTTAGACTGCGACCCCTGTGACAACGGACACTGTTATAATATATAACAAAAGCTGCGCGTTGTTTTAATTCGTAGGTGTATCTTAATTCATCGCTACATTATTATATATATATATATATATGAAATGCAATCCCTCGTGTTACTCAACTGTAATCAGCGCATAGTGACATACAATTTTTGAATCTCTAAATAAAGAGTCACATTCACACTTGAATCAAGGTTGTTTCTATTTTCCTGTGTGATTCACCATCGAATAAATTCCGTTGAATGAATAAAAAGGAAATTGTGATTGACTGAATAACTTCGGACCCAAAGGCAATCAAAATAAATCACACTTCTAAGTTAGTTATCTCTATCCTCACGTCGACTCTATACTCTCAGCTTATTCAATAAAACTGACGATTTCATTTAAATATATCAACATAAAAATTCTAACTTCTACAATTTTTCCGAAATCATTCTCTCGTCTTCACTTTGTCTGAAACAAAGGAATGGGGTTGTGCACTGATACAAATCAGTTGTTCATTTGATTACATGATTGATTGTAACGGCATGTCACATCGTCTTGGGATTATTTTATGCCAAGAGGTTAAGTAAAAAGAAAATTGGCTCTTTCTCATCTTGTCTGAGAAATACCGTCTGTTTTAATGCACTACCTGCCTGATAAGAAATTCACCCCCTCCCAATTCCCTGGCTATCGACCTTATTGATTCGTTGGTATTGTTATCAACTATGGCCTAGATCTGCCACCAAAATTCAGGATTTTTTTTCTAATCAGCGTAAGATTTTCGAGCTGTGGTACTTTCGTAATCACAATTATGACTCATCCAATTATTTGTGTTAGCGCTTCCGCCATCAACGCTGATCAGTACAGCGAGCCGTTTCCAATTTCTGGAGGAGTGAATAGCGTCATGTCACTACTTTTCTTACTGACAGTGTCTAACTGTCTCTCGTTTACTGCACAGTAGACAAAACCCGAAACAAACAAAGCGCATGCGTGACATTGATAATTTCAAAGGGAGACAATTTAACCATCGTACTCAGTACCTTTTTTGTAGTTGTTTTTTTTTTATTACTAACACTGTCCAATTGCATCAGAATAATTTTTAAATATAACTATTTGTCGACTTTACCAAAGCCTTCGATTCCATTCACAGAGGAAAGATGGAACAAATCCTACTAGCATACGGCCTACCAAGAGAAACCGTAGCAGCAATAACGATTCTCTATAGAAACACCAAAGTAAAAGTACGATCACCAGATGGAGACACAGAATACTTCGACATTGTAGCAGGAGTACTACAAGGGGACACGCTAGCTCCGTACCTCTTTATCATTTGTCTAGACTACGTACTTAGAACATCGATTGACAAAATCAGAGAGAACGGCTTCGAGCTGACAAAGAAAAGAAGCACAATGTACCCCGCAAAAACAATTACCGACGCCGACTACGCCGATGACTTAGCGATACTGGCAAATACACCCAACCAATCCGAAACACTACTGCATAGTTTGGAACGAGAAGCCGCAGGCATAGGCCTCTATGTCAATGCACACAAAACGGAATATATGTGCTATAATCAAACGGGTGACATCTCTACTCTAGACAGAACCCTTCTTAAACTAGTAGACAAATTCACTTACCTAGGAAGCAGCGTCGCATCAACAGAAAAGGACATCGACACGAGGTTAACGAAAGCATGGACAGCTATCAATAGGCTATCGATTATATGGAAATCAGACCTAACCGATAAAATGAAACGCAGTTTCTTCCAGGCAGCAGTCGTATCGATACTGCTATATGGATGCACTACATGGACTCTAACAAAACGGTTGGAGAAGAAGCTTGACGGCAATTACACAAGAATGCTGCGAGCAATCTTGAACAATTCCTGGCGGCAACACCCCACAAGACACCAACTGTACGGCCACCTGCCTCCTATCACGAGAACTATTCAAGTTAGACGAACCAGACATGCAGGACACTGCTGGAGAGGCAGGGACGAACACATAAGTGATGTACTCCTATGGACCCCCGCACATGGCCGTGCAAAAGCAGGACGACCAGCACGAACATACATTCAGCAACTATGTGAGGATACGGGATGTTGTCCAGAAGACCTGCCTGAGGCGATGAACGATAGAGAAAAGTGACGAGAAAGGGTCAGGGATATCCATGCTACCAGCACGACATGATGATGATGATGATGATTTGACCAATACATGAAATCTTAACAGTTTCTATCCCATCAGATCAAAGTTAATCGGAGTAATAGCAATGAGAAGATACTTAACACTCCCTTGAGTACCAGAACTGAAGCTGCACCACTGGATATATTCTTAGTAAATTCGCAGGGCATCAGTTATATAGCTTCAAGTGACTAATCCTATTTAATGATGAAAACAACTTTGTTGTATAGTTTCAAGTATTCCTGTCATATACTAATAATTTTCAAACAGGCCAATTTAATTCTTTGATGAGATCCTAACCGGTAATACCACTCAAGATCAGAGTGGACCTGGGAATAATGGCTATGAAGAAGTACTTCTCACCCCTAAGATTTCTAGAATTAAACCCTCACTATCATATAAAGTTTAATGTCATACTAGGGACCCCTGTTGTTTGTGGGGGATAATGTCAACGGTCTCCCCACCAATAGGGAGTGATTACACATCTGAGTATAGTAATTTCCCGCGTTACGCCATTCATGCTTACATCAAATTCGTTCATATCTACATTTTTTGTGTACCTGTTTCTTTAGAGGAAAAAAATTAACACTTTTGATTGATATCAAGTTGTCCTATTGAATAGAAATAATGTCGTATTTTGGCCTTCGACCCGGCCAAAAATGCCATTCCAAGGTGATGCACCGGAAGGAGGTGACACATTCTGATGGCAGTTAGGAGAGGAAATCGCGTGGGCGGAAATTGGCTGAGGAAATGGGACGAGGTTAAAAATTTCCCATGGTACACTCATAGACTGATGCACCGGAAGAGAGTGACCTGTGAACTGCATGACAGTTATTTCCGCTTAATGACGATCAAACATGCGATTCCAAAAATCGAGTAGGCGACTGAGTGGGTTTAGACTATTATATAACTCAGTCAAGACAGAAGTTACAGTTAGAGATCGGACGGAGTTATAGACGAGATGTGGTAAGGAAAGCCACACCAGGCCGAAGGGCTCGGGGCCCCAGATTGAGTTTGGGTGCAGAGAAGTTGCTGATAAAATGTATTAGATCACCCAGCAGAGTGGGCCTCTGGGCCTCCGGTTGAGCAGCCCTGGAGAACGAAAAAGACACAACGTTGACGGCCATAAGAGTGGGGGTCAAAATATTGCAGTTTCTGTTTGGTCTCCAACTCCACCTCACACGCAAACCTTGAGTAACCCTTTCAAACGTTACAAATAAAGTGAGAGGTACATATTTGTTAAAGAGGTCTTCCTGCGTCTTTATTATTGTATCGTTAGGATGCAGTAGATGACAATATAACAATAATTTACACGTTGTGACAGGGTTAAAGTATTCCTCTCGAACACAAATAATTTACATGCAGTCACAAGATTTCAAGAATTCCTATGAAATACAAATAATTTAGACGTAATAGCAGGGTTTTAAGTATTCCTATCTAACACAAATAATTTACATGTAGTCACATGTTTTCAAGGATTCCGATGTTATACAAATAATATACACGAAGTTGCAGGGTTTTTACTATTCTGATGTTATACAAATAATTTACACGAAGTTGCAGGGTTTCTAGTATTCTGATGTAATACGAATAATTTACACGAAGTCGCAGGGTTTCTAGTATTCCGATCCAATACAAATAATTTACACGAAGTCGCAGGGTTTCTAGTATTCTGATGTAATACAAATAATTTACACGAAGTCGCATGGTTTCTAGTATTCTGATGTAATACAAATAATTTACACGAAGTCACAGGGTTTCTAGTATTCTGATGTAATACAAATAATTTACACGAAGTCGCAGGGTTTCTAGTATTCTGATGTAATACAAATAATTTACACGAAGTCACAGGGTTTCTAGTATTCTGATCTAATACAAATAATATACACGAAGTCGCTAGGTTCCTAGTATTCTAATCTGATACAAATAATTTACTCGTAGTTGCTGGGTTTCAAGTATTCTGATCTAATACAAATAATATACACGAAGTCGCAAGATTTCTAGTATTCCGATCTAATACGAGGAATAATATGGTTCAAGTGGTTATTTCCAAATAATAATTGTCATTTTCGACACAGTTATATAGTTTCAAGTAACTAAGAATTAATTCATAGTGAACAAAAATAATTTGAAGTATAAAAATTTTAAACAAATAATTCACAGTTATATGTCATGAAGAATTCATATTTAATAAAAGCTATAAGCAGACTGTTATATGGTTTATAGTATTCCTAATAATGAAAATGTTTAAGTAATTATTTTTATTCAATGAGAATAATTTGTTTGCACACAGTTATATAAAGTAAATAAAGTTGGCGACCCTAGTCGAAGGTGACACAAAGTCACCCTTTTCAATAGCTTCTACACCGAGGTGTAAGGGTGGGCGCTACTCCATTCCACGGATTGCTCTACTTTACCCTTGATCCTTGTCTTAGAATGCTGAGTGTTAAGTAAAGCAGCATTGAGAACCATTTTTTGTATAACTCGACCTGGGACTGAACCCTGGTCTCCTGAACAATTAGACGAAC
>OY757947.1:33144810-33157310 GCA_963585895.1 Sepioteuthis lessoniana | reverse complement strand
AGTTATAGTCTTTGCTGTTGTTTCAAGTGAGGGCCACATCAGGCCACCTCACATCTTCGAAGTCGGCTTTAAAGTCAACACCAAAGTGTACTTGGATATGCTGAAGAGTGTGGTGATCCCCTGGTGCAATCAGGTGGCTGGTGGCAGACCCTGGGTGTGGCAGCAGGACTCGGCGCCGGCCGAAAAGTTCAAAGAGACCGAGGCTTGGCTTTAGAAGGACAGATTATTTACATAAAAATGGATTTGGCGTTAAATAACCTACAAAGGTCGATATGCCATAAAACCAAACAAACCAAACCAAACCATCCTTCCCCTGGATTGCTCCTCGTTTTACCTTTGATCCTTACTTTATAATGCTGAGTGTTAAGCAAGGCGGCCTCCGGACCTTTTTTGAGCTTTTGGTATGACTTGACCTGGGATTGAACACCGATTTCCCAGGCCATTAGCGCACACTCTAGCCAGTCGGGCTATGGGCCGGTACAGCCTGATTGAAAAGTAAGTCCTTATTTTAAAATATTTGTAATCTATTTCTTGCAAAAAATACCGTTAAGAAATAAATTGTTCAGGTGGGTTGGTTGGTTGTTTGGGTTTTATGGCCTATAAACCTTTGTTGGTTATTTAAAGCCAAATCCATTCTCATACAAATAGTCAGTTCTATTTCAAACACTTCTATTTTGCATAAGTACAAAGTTTATTTGTCAAAAACATTTCTATTTCAAGCTATTCAGTTTGTAATATAATGGCCGAGGGATTTCGATTTATGCCTTTGGGTTTAGTTAGGCTGAAAACCTTTCGGCTCAGCACATGGGTTACTTAGGTGCAACATTAACACAGGTGTTCACGCGCATGCACGTGGAGCGGACGTATCACTCAGAGATGTCACAATAGCCCGAGATGGGAAATGGGGTTACACAGTGCGAATGACGTCATGCAGCGGAAGCGCGCGGAGGATTTTGGGAGATTTTGAAAAAGTCAGCGAGTAAAGATGAGACCTGCCTCGAGGGAAGACGGTTGGTTTTCGCTTGCTCGCGGAGACTTTTGTGGCGGGTGCCACACGTATTGGTGGTGGTGGGGGCGAAGTACCTTTAAACTCAAAGGTAATAAAAAGTTTCGTACCTGAGCAAAGAAGTCGTCAAGTGTTTTTCGTGTTTCGAGATTCCTATGTTCTATCTTTATGGACATTCGATGTACGTTTCACACATAACAATATCATGGCTATGGTACAAGTTTAGTCAAACAGTTCTAATTAAACAAATTCAGTATAAGTACAGATTTTGTTTCCATACAGTTAAATGTCAAAAAGAGTTCCATTTCGAACAATTCAGTTTAGCATAAGTAAAGTTGGCGACCATAGTCGAGGGTGACCTGAAGGCTCTCTTTTCAATAGCTACTACATCGAGGTGTAGGGGAAGGCGCAAATCCTTTCCCTGGATTGCTCCACTTTACCCTTGATCCTTACCTTATAATGCTGAGTATTAAGGAAGGTGGCATCAAGTACCATTTTTTGAGTCTTTGGTATGATTTTTTAAGTATTTGATATGACTCGACCTGGGATTGAACCTCAGTCTCCCGGACCATTGGCGAAGTACACAGTTTACATGTAAGTACTCAGTTTAATTGTCAAAAATTTTCTATTTCCACATATTCAGTTTAGTCAAAGAGTTTTAATTAAAACAATTCAGTTTTGTATAAGCACCCAGTTTAAACATTAAAACAGTTCCATTTCAAACTATTTAGTTTTGCATAAGTACAAAGTTTAGTTCTATTTGACCCATAGATAGGACCCTATCAGGTGCGACTTGGTACTTCACATTCCCCAAAGCTCCAGTATTATTGGAACCTCACTATCAGATTGTTTAGTGTCATATACAGGACACTCGATGGGGAAGGGCCTTACTTCTCTGCAGAGATGCAGTCGGTATATTCTACAGCCTCAGCCGACTGGGTAATTCAGTTCAGGAGTTATTTTCAATCTCCTGATATATGTATATATATATATATAGTGCAGAAGTAAAATTAGGAAAATTCTATTATAAAAATAAAGGGCTCTTAAAGGATTGATTTTGATTTAAAAAATGAACCACAAAATACGAAGATAGACACAAAACTGTAAATTCTCTCAATATGGCCGCTAATTTTTTTCCAACTTTTGTGTCACCACGTCGTCGAAACGATTTGCATACCTTCAAAATCCAATTTTCAAATGTTTTATTTAATTCCTCCTCAATTGCAATCTTTAGAGAACCAATATTTGGATTGGAAGTTTGTTATGTTTTCTTTTGTAAAACGTCCTATATAGCGCAATCAAGTGGGTTATTGTCTGGGCTTTAAAGAGGCCATAAAAAAGCTTCCAGTTATTTCGGAAAGGTGTTTTAGTTTGATATTGGTGTTAAGTAAATCATTGAATCTTTGTTATTTCTTTTTTTGCTCACTCCTCTTGGGTTGAATTTTAATGAGAAAATGCTTGAATAATAGAGCTAATCATAAAAAATTAGATTTACAGCTACCAACTCCTTCGAGAGCCATCACACAATGGAGAGAGAAAAAATTATAAATATGTTCTTTTAAAAAATGTATGAAGTTTATATATATCCTGGTAATGACGCCAAATGCGTTTCCAGGTTGTTTGTTTATCAATTCTCTCTGTGCCCACGCTGTATTTGAAAGCTTCACAGTTACGGAATGACATAGTTACTCTGGAACTAACGGTGGGGTGATTCGTTGGAAAAAAGTTGCCCGGGTGTTGGCAACTCAAAGACAAGAAGAACTCTCCGTCAACAATTAACTATCATTTATTGGAACATATTGGTGTAATAGTAATATTTCTAATACTTTAATAGAAAATTGTCGCTCTATTATTCAGATATACTTTTCGATGTTCAGACTGCATACAGTAGCGCAAGAGAGATAAAATCTATAAGTGTCTTCTATTAACAGGGACACAAAGAGATGCCCCCGCACCGGACCGAACACCCTGAATGACAACTGACAACTTTTTCAAAATTCGCTAATTTGTCTATATTTAAATTCAGGATATCGGTAGTGTGATGTCATCTCGCAGAGTTATTGCGTTGTAACAAGAGGGCAGATGATATTACCATTTTGGCATAAATGGTAGTTGACGTTGTATCGTTCTGTTGTCTCTTGTTATTTTTATAGAAAGAAAACGAATAATGAACGCGTAGATACTGATGGCTTTCAATCTAGTAGTTTAATGACTGCTTGAAAGGAAGTTTTCCTTATGCCATGAGTTGAAGAGAATGGGAAAACACTTGTAGATGGTTATGCGGGAGTTTAGTGCTTAGACAGATGCATCGGGTCGATTTGGTTTAAGAGGGAGAAATAATTGACCAGGAAATAGTCTCCTAAAGTATGCAAAGAAACAAATGTTGAAGTGTGCTCTCTCGAGATGGATAGTCTCTGTCTGCTGTTGGAGTCGTCACGAGTTAGAAAGAGAAATGGTATCTGTCGTATCGGCTAGTCTTACCTAGCTGCCAGCCAAGAGGAATGAGAAAAGAAAAGAGAGATCGAGCATGGTTAGCGCTGCCTTTTATAGTGCCCGGGGAGGTGTGCCTGGGCAGAATGGCATGGGTCGTTCTCATTGGATGAAATGTATAATTTCAAAATTCCAATGGCAAAACAATTCCCGCACTAAATAATGGTTTGAAATTCTTTCTGCTACAGCGTCATCTGACACGTGTCCCCAATTTCACTGTTTCTATTTACCCAATCAAACTTGTGACAAGACATGAAACTATTTTGTTTACATTTGGTCTTCCTGTGGAAGCACTCGCTTGAACTTTACAATTTGACTTAAGTTTTCGCCCGAAGATTTTAGCTAATTTAACAGCTAATTGAAAACGTTACAGCCCGACCAAACCAGATAATAAAATAATTAATACAATAAACGATCACGGCAAATAGGTTATACGATTTTCAGAACATTTCCCTTCTGCTAAACCGGTTTCTCTATCAAGGCTTGAATGCTCAATCTGCCCAACAATTCTAACAATAGTTAAGTTGGAAGTGATTGATTCTTGCCTTATCGAAAGGCCATAGGCGCGAAATGAAATGACACTAATCTCATTTAGGATTTTAAATCGTCTCATTGAGTCTTTATCTTTATGACGATAACCGTTACACAACAAGCGTATCTTTATAAAGGTTAAGGCTTGGAATACACCGTCGGCAACGTCTGCAGAAGCGGGTGATATTAAAATAGTTTTTTTTTTATCCTTCTTTTTCTTTCTTGGAAAAAGTATAAACTTTTATATCACCCACAACTCAGTGTTAAACAGTAATACTAATTTCTTTCTCCAGTTATCCACACCGACTGCATCTTCGCAGAGGGGTAAGACCCCCCCCCACAAACGAGTGTGCTGGATATGACACGAAACAATCTGATGGTAAGGCTCTAGTAATGCAGGAGCTTTGAGAAATGTGTAGTACCCTTCATGGCCATCGCTCCTATGTCCACTTTGGCCCAGAGTGGCAGCACCGATAGGTTACTATTTCTGGGTTAAATAGAACTATTTCACATTTAAACTGAATGCAAACAAGTTATTTATGCTAAACTGAATTGTTTGAAATAGAACTGTTTGATCATTTAACTGTGTGTAAACAAATGAATGGTGTTCAATTGAATACTTCGTGATATATAGCAAAGCTTGGAACCATTCAACTTTGCTGACTTATGTTTACAAATCACATATATCTCATCATCATCATCATCTCATGCTGCGAGCACGGATTTCCCTGACTCTCTCACCATTTGTCTCTATCATCCATCGCTTCCATCCGGTCTTCTAGATTACATCCTGTGTACAGAACTGTTGTAGATAAGTTCTTGTCGGACGTTTAACTCCTGCTTGTCCGTGTGAAAGGGTCTACAGGAAAACATCGCTTTAAAGGTTGCCCTTACTTCTCTAGCAGTGGAAATTTACTAAGCTTTTTGCTTAGATGTGGCACAAGGCCATATGAAAGGGGCACCCAATGAGACTCGAACTTACTTCTCTAGCAGTGCCATGCATGTCGTGTTCATCTGATTTGAATGGTTTTAGAGAAAAGTCTTCACAGGATGCTATTGTTTTGTCCCCAAGCATAAATTTAGTAAATCTTACATTTTCTACTTCTAAATATGGAATTGTTTAATATGTCGTCATGTCATTATTCGTATTAGCGGTCGGTGTAAATAAAGACTCAAATTCAGGGACGTTAAGGTTGAAAATTAGCAGTCACCCCCCCTTATATTTGAGATGGAAATATATTTGAGAAAGATGTGATTATCATTGATAAAGGTAGATTCTTTTTTCTATCATATTCAACAAATAGTATATCCAGACATTAGTTTTTGCTACAACATCGCACATGTAAACCTTTCAGAAAATTAAACATTCTCTCTCCATTTAGGCCAGCCCCTTTTTTTCCATTTATTTCTTTTTTCTTCGCTTATTTCTATTCTTCTTTTGTTCATCTACCGTGCGGCGATTGTTTGTAACTCTCAATAAAGTGAATATTTATTCGCTACACACGTTCTTTTTATTCTGACTATTGTATTTCCTTAAGAAAAATACATGGAACAGTTACGTTGCAACCCCAGACGGATGAGTAAACTTCAGCCGACCCATTGGCATAATGGTTAGAATGTTCGCCAATAGTTCGGCAGTAGCGTCCTCCACTAAACCTTGTAGTAGTTATTAAAAAGGGAACATTGAGATCGCCCCAGCTACGGTCGGGCAACTTACCAATATATTTATATCTTAACAAACTTATATATATATATAGTCATCCACAGACAGACTGTTTCGTTCTAAGAGAACTATTCCTTGTGGCTAAACACGTAGGATGCGCGAAGCCGAGATAGAAACCAATCCAACTTTACGTTAGACTAAGTCTCAGACCGCTCGGCCAACAAGAGTACCACGTTGGTTAAGGGAATATTTAAGGTATTTATCTAGCAACAACAGCAGCGTCCGTTTGTTTACATTTTTATACCCTATCGGCTACCAGAGTGCTCAGTTCTTTCGAAGAGCTTCGCATTATGCGAGCGGCGGCCGAAAATTCCTTCGCCAGAGTGCTCAACCCCACGGGGGAGCGTATATATTGTCATCCACAGACAGACTGTTTCGTTCCTTCAGAACTCTTCAGTATGGCTAGACACGTAGGACGCTCAAAGCCGGTATATATATATATATATATATATATATAACTGGCTCATTGACCTAGTTGGTAGAGTGTTCGCCAATGGTTCGGGAGACCTGGTTCAATCCCAGGTCGGGTCATACCAAAGACTCAAAAATGGTACTTGATACCTCTTTGCTTAACACTCAGCCATATAAGGTACGTATCAAGGGTAAAGTGGAGCAATTCAGGGAAAGGAGTAGCGCCCTCCTGTATACCTCAGAGTAGTAGCTATTGAAAAGGGAGCCTTCTGGTCGCCCTCTACTACGGTCGTCAATTTTACTTTACTTTACTTATATATATAATTGTACGTATCTGTCAGGGGAATCCGAAACCACTTTAACACCCCCGACCACAGAACTATCCAAGATAAAACAATAAAAACTCTAAAACATGTCAATTATCAAAGACAATTTAGAGGTAAAACAAATTAAGGCAGACACACTCTGAGAAATGATGGAGTGATCGCTATATAAACCCTTACAAAACTGAAAACCATTCAAACAAGAGAGAGTCTCATTGAGAGCCCCATTCACATGGCCTTGTGCCACATATACAGGGTAGAACGATAAAATTGTCGTCCTAAAGAAAACAACACTACAGCTTTATTTTAAAACTTTTATTGAAAAAATCAATTCAGGTAACTTGATTATGTAGTAGAGCTGACATCTATAGGGTGGAACGATAAAATTGTCGTCCTAAAGAAAACAACACTACAGTTTTATTTTTAAACTTTTATTGAAAAAATCAATTCAGGTAACTTGATTATGTAGTAGAGCTGACATCTATAGGGTGGAACGATAAAATTGTCGTCCTAAAGAAAACAACACTAGAAGCTTTATTTTAAAACTTTTATTGAAAAAATCAATTCAGGTAACTTGATTATGTAGTAAAGCTGACGTCTATTCAATTTAATCACCTTCAGCCTTAATCACCACCTCGATACGGATCCAGAACTGGGAGCATGCCTTTTCCTCAAGCTCCGGTGGGAGCTCGGCGAATACTCGGCGGATGGCGGCGATCAGGCTGGCTTTGGAGTTGTAGGAGGTCATGTTGGTGATGTTCTCAACGTATGACCAAACGAAGTAGTCCAGCGGGTTCAGGTCGGGGGAGGAGTGGGCCAGTGAGAGAAGGGTACAAAGTCGTAGCACTCCTTCTGAAGCCAAGCCTCGCGCTCTTTTGACTTGTGGGCCGGCGCCGAGTCCTGCTGCCACACCCAGGGTCTGCCACCACCCACCTGATTGCACCAGGGAATCACCACACTCTTCAGCACATCTAGGTACACTTTGGTGTTGACTTTCAAGCCGACTTCGAAGATAGGAGGTGGCATGATGTGGCCCTCACTTGAAACCACACCAAAGACCATAACCGTAGCTGGAAACTTTGTTTTCATCACCCTGGGCAAGTCCCTCGTATTCGTGGCAATCCAGATTTGCATTTTGAGGGTGCTGGCAATGGTTCTGTCGTCATAACTTGGATCAGTAGAGAGCATGGGTTGTACAGCGGCGCATCTCCGATCTCGCTTGTTGAGCATTGTGTCACTTTCAGAAATGATAGAAGGCTCCTATCGCTCTTGGAATTTGTACACAACTGGCTAACTAGTAGATAGTCAGCAACAAAAAAAGAAAACCAGTTTTCATTAAATAGAAATGGAATCATGTCGTCTTTTCTTAAGCGACAATTTTATCGTTCCACCCTGTATTCTCTGACGAAAACAACAAGCTGGAGATATACACGTAAGTAAGAACGCAATAAATGAATAAATTTATAAAAAAAATACAAACCTCTTCGTGGAACAATTCATTCTAATGTATATATATATATATATATACTGTGACAGAAATACCTCCTACATTTTAAACTTTTTCCTGTTTGGTGGAAATGAATTTAGGCAAGTCGTAATGGTAGCTCTAGACAATGTCTTACCATTTCTTTTACATTCATGGCTTTAACTGGTACACCTCGTGCATTGAAAATTGATATAACAATGGGTTGAAAATTCTATCCTGACTAGTATCATTCTAATGTTACATGGAATGAACAAAAAACTCTCTGGTTAGCAATTAAAAATTCACCAGACTTAAAAACATTTCAACAGCAAATGCATGGTGTATAATAGTCCAAGCTATGATAGCATTTGAAATAAGTGTGTTGATATTATGCGGCACACTCCCCCTCTCTCTCCTCTCTCTGTCTGTCTGTCTGTCTCTCTCTCTCTCTCTCTATATATATATATATATATATATACATATATTATGAGAGTGTTGGTCGTCAGTAAATCACTATGTGGTAATGTGTCGAACCAAGTGCAATATAATATGGAGAGTGCTCAATATCTATGATAGAGCTATTATAATAATAATGATAATAAATAGATATTATATATAAATATTCAATCCATGGAAAATATTGTTCTGCAACCTAGGGTTTCTTGAAGTTTATAACTACATTCGTCAGGCATTTAAGAAGATGTATATATGTATATACATATTCATATATATATATAAACAAACATTCATTTATTTTCTATTTCATCTTTATCTACTGGTCGGTACTGAGTACTTCTTGATTTTTGAAATAAACTTATAAAGAGCAATCCCATACAGAATCTACAATTATCCATACATTCTAACAGAGTGTCCTATTGTAATATAATGGCCGAGGTGTAACACTATGTAGGTGGTCCGCCAAGCAGACGATCCCAGACAAAGGATTTGGACCCAAGATCTGGACGTGATCGGAAGTAGGAAGGGAACGCCAGTCAGAGGAGTTGGACAAAGGAACTCAGAAGAGGCAGTTGGCGAAGGGTGACGCGAGTGGCCAATCGACACCGGACAGCAGAAGTGACCAGTTGGCATGAGAGAGAATCCAGACCAGTGAAAGAAGACCGGTCAAAATGTGTTGGCATTCCTAGTAGCTTTGTAGAAATTTCGCTAAAAATCCACGCTAGCGTTAGTCTACATATGCACAAAGGGAATACAATGTTACATAACTCCTCTTCTGCACTTGAGTTAACCCAAGCATATTGTTCGTTTGTTCGTTTGTTCTTTTTCTCCCACTCCCTTGATTGTATTTCTTGTAGCTATGAAGAAATGTGCGATGCCCCCATCGGAACCACTAGTTGATCACCGGCTGTAAAGAGAAATGGTTTCGAAGAAGATGACGTATTAAAGGGGTCGAGGGGGTATCGTCACAGAGGGATTTCGTTTTATATATCTTGCCTTTCAGTTTAGTTAGGCTGAGAATCTTTCATTTAGCGCATGGGTCAGTTAGATGCAACATGAGCGCAGGTGTTCACGCGCGTGCGCGGTGAGGATGTGTCATTCAGAGATGTCAAAATAAAAATCCCAGATAGGACTTGGGGATGTGAATGACGTCATGCACCAGAAGCGTGCGCGGAGGATTTTGGGAGATTTGAGAAAAGTCAGTTGAGTTGAGTTTTGCCTCGGAAGAAGACGGTTGACTTTCGCTAGCTCGCCGTGGCCTTGTGTCGGGTGCAGATGGAAAAGTCAGCATAGAAAGATGGTATCTCTCTCTCCTTATTTCGAAAAACCTTTAAACTCAAAGGTAATAAAAAGTTTCGTACTTGAACTAAGAAGTCGTAAGTGTTTTTGTCTTCTCGGGATTCCTATGTGCGTTATGAACATTCTATGTACATTTCACGTATTCACGTATGGCTATGTTACTCTATATATGTCTATTGATATATAAAAAATATTTTAAAAATAATTAACAGAGCCGTTATTGAGTCAAAATACCTGATTTTTGAAAATCAAATATGATCAAATAAGTAATTAGGTTTAATCAAGAAATTCGAAAGCATTGAATATTCAGATTAATATTAAAAGTAGGTTTCTTATAGTCTGTTGGTGTAATGGTTACCGTCCTAGGAAGTGGACACGAGTTCGAATCTTGGCCGAGACTAATTGCATTTCATATAGCACTATGGGTAAATAGTAGGGCAGACTAGGTACTTCAGCCTTGGTGAGGCAACTAGTCTAGGAGAAAGAAAACTCTGAATTCAAAACCTGTTAAACTTTGCTTAAAAATGGACCTTGTGTCACATCCTGTCCGAGCGGAGGGGTTGGGTAAATATGATAGTCTGTTTTCAAAAATTGGACATAAATTAAGGCATAAAAATGTAAGCTATTTTTTAACGCTCTAGATTTTCTGGTACAGCACCGTATAAGTAGTGGTAAAAAGTAGATTATACTGCATTGGGCCAAAATTATATATATATTATGCTAAGTATATATATATATATATATGAAAATAGATATATATATCTAATTCATGGAATTTAGACTTCGACCCCTAGGTTTCATGGAGTTTTTTGCAAAACACCAATTATCAGGCAGATAAGATTGATAATTGTTGTTTTGCAAAAAAAAACTCGATGAAACCCTGGGGTCGCAGTCTAAATTCGATGAATTAAATATATATATATATATCTAATATATATCAATTTATTATTATCATTATATAATAGCTCTATTCTACATATTGAGCACTCACCATATTATATGGAAGTTGGTTCGACACAAACCCACAAAGGGATTTAGTAACAACCAACACTGTTATAATATTATATGAAAATTGATGTATAATTACGTAAATGTTAAAGATTTAACTTTCTTTTCCCTCAATAGATGTAACACTCGATTAAACTGTGTGCAATTTGAGGAAGCAATCTGTGCAAACGAATTGTTGAAATAAATTCATAATGGATTAATATCTGTTGAGTTTTACTAGATATCAATGATATATATATATATATATATATATATGTATGTGTGTGTGTGTAAACGTAAGGAGGAAAAGTTTGAGGGCAACTACACAAGAATGCTGCGTGCAATATTAAACAAGTACTGCAGGCAGCACCCCACAAAGCAGCAGCTGTACGGCCACTTACCACCCATCACGAAAACTATCTAATTTAGAAGAACCATACATGCGGGACACTGCTGGAGAAGTAGGGAGGAACTCATAAGTGACGTACTCCTGTGGACCCCGTTACATGGACGAGCTAGGACAGGACGTCTAGGCTGGACCTGCATACAACAGCTCTGTACTGACACAAGATGTCACGTTGAAGACCTACCGGAAGCGATGGATGATAGAGAAGTGTGACGAGAGAGGGTTAGGGAGATCCGTGCTGATGGTGCGACATGATGATAATATATATATATATATATATATATATAGTACAATTAAATGGAGACTCAAACTCAGTTAAGCCGTCATAATAAATTTATTTCGGCGGAGAATATTTTTGGTATATTCTCCGTCTCGTCAGATGACTCTTTTACGTGCTCTGTCTTGTCGCAGAGATGCGAATGTGGAGTTACAGTTCGTATTCAGAAGATAAAATAAGGTAATTAAAAAAATTAAATTAAATTAAAAAATCAGAAACCACTCCACACGAACAGGATGTGACACAAGGTCAATTCTAAACAGAGTTGAGTTGATTTAAATTCTGATATTTTCTTCTCATAGACCAGTTGCCATGACTAGGTTGAAGAACCCAATTTTGGAGAAATGGTGTATTTTGGTAAGTCTGACAAGCTGATAACAATGTGGAAAAGGGGATATTATTTATCCATTGCACGAGGGAGAAGAACTGTGAAATACAAACAGCTTTGTCCGAGATTCGAACTCGGGTCACTGTGTTTATTTCATGAACTTGCACTCACACACACACACACACACACACACACACATATATATATATATATATATACATATATATATAACAGAAGTTTGAAGGAAGCAAAAAACATAGAAAGAAGGAAAAAACGGGAATCTCTCAAGGGGTTGGTGTGAATGAGAATAAAGTTAGATTTTCTGAAAGGTGTATATATGCAGAATGGAGGTGAAAAACGAAGGACTGTGAGATGCCGAGCTTGCCTGATACTCTCGGAGTGCTACTCATTGAATTTATCTCTTTGGTTTTGAAGAAAGCCCTCGGAATTCACGGTTTTTAAAAACCTGACTTTGCTTTGTCATCGAGAATCTTGCAACTCTAGCTAAAATACTCCACAAATCTGCTCACTGTACTTGACTTTGCTACAACAATTTTTTTTTTCTGCTTCTGCGGTGTTATCCTATTTACCCAACCCCTCCGCTCGGGCAGGATATGACACAAGGTCAATTTTTAAGCGGAGTTTAACAGGTTTGAATGCAGAGTTTTCCTTCTCCTAGACTAGTTGCCTCACCAAGGCTGAAGAACCCAGTCTGTCCTACTATTTACCCATAGCTGGAGAGAGAACAATTGGATTCATACCTTTCCTAAGGGTATTAGAGCGATGTGAAATGCAATC
>OY757947.1:33072310-33139810 GCA_963585895.1 Sepioteuthis lessoniana | reverse complement strand
GTAAGGGGTGTAAAACATTTTTACAATTGTTTTTAATTCTAAACAAAATTTTTTATATTTTACCATTTGTGCTCAGTCGCAAAGCAATCTTGTGGGTAATAAGTTTAAAAAATGTAGTGTAATTTTAATCTACTTTTAAATTTTTATTCACTCACAAGAAATTTAGGGATAAATGAATCAAAAAAATTTCGAATAGCAATGTTCTTTTATTTTAGGAAATTTTTGTGTTTTACATTTAAAATATTTTGAAGAACGTAACCCTAAACATTATTATGATTTCATTTTTGTAAAAACTTTTTTAAAAAGACAAAAAAATTAAAATCAATTCTTAATTGCCTGTTGAGTTACCGTGATAAAATGTATTCCTTTAATTATTTTATTTTAATCATATAACAATAAAAAGAAGTTAAGGAAGAAAAATGTATTCTTATTTCGGATGGAAAATTTCACTCATTAAGTCAAATGGAAAGTGTTCGTTTTTTTAAAGAGTGTTTATTTATTGGTTATTGGTTATAAAGATTAAAAATTGATATATTTTCTTCTAACAAATATGAAATTATTCGTTTTTGTGTTATGCTTTTATTTAGTTTTAAATTATTTTTTAAATTTTTACCTTTAGAAAATTTAACATTGTTGGTAGATACAATAAAAAGAAATACAAATGTGTTTTTTTGCTGTAATTAGTAGCTAAGATTTAAAAAGGAATAATCTTTACTTGGTACAGCTTTTTTATTAAAAAGAATACCTTTCGGTTTAAAACATTTCCGTGATTTTTTTTTAGTTTTCCCAAAATGGCCTACTGAGTAGAGTGTTAGCTAATGGTTCAGGAGACCGGGGTTCAATCCCAGGTCGAGTCATACCAAAGACTCAAAAAATGGTACTTGATATGGCCTTGCTAGACACTTAGCATCATAAGGTATGGATCAAAGCAATCCAGGGAATGGAATAGTGTCCTACCTTACATCTCGGTGTAGTAGCTATTGAAAAGGGAGCCTTCGGGTAACCCTTGAGTATGGTCGCCAACTTTACTTACTTTGTTATAATGTTGCTTCTTTTTTTATTACATTTGAAATCGGATGAGTATTTCTGGATTTTATGAAAAAAAAGTATCCCAACAGAATTTTTCTGTTGGGACTAAAAGCAATTTTCTAAAAGTCGATAATACTAATTGGGCAAATATGAAAATCGAAACGTTTCATATTGGAATTTATATTCACAGTTTTCTAAAAATTTAGAACAACACTTGTCAGCTGATGTAGATCCCAAAGAGGATTAGTTGATTTTACGGTGTATCAACTCTTTACGGGTCATTTAACACCAAATTAAAACATTTTGAAAGAAGTTTCTGACAATTCAGTTTAATATAAGTACACAGTTTAAATGTCATAAACAGTTCTATATCAAACAATTCAGTTTATTATAAGTATAGTTTTTTTTTATTTACACATATTTAAATGCAAAACCGTTCTATTTCAAGCAATTCTTTTTAGCATAAGTAAGCAGTTTTAACACCGTTAAATGTAAAAACTATTGGTTCAGTGTAATTATACAGTAAAATTCTTTTTGACCCAGAGATAGGGCCCGATAAGGTGGTAGCATTCCGTGTCTGAGTGTGCCTGCGAGCAACAATGAAGGAGTACTCCGTATTCCACAAAGCTCCAGCATTACTGAAACCACACCATCAGATTATTTAAATTCTTATCCAGGACACTGGTTGAGGGGTCATATCCCTCTGCAGAGTTGCAGTTAGCAGCACCATCCGATTAGGCCACCGAAAGGGGAATTCTAAAATTGTTTACCAACGTGTAAAGAGCACAAGGTTACTAGGGAAGTTGAGTTGAATTTCATACTAAATGACGTTGTCCTTCATGACAATCAATCAGATTAAGATTGATAGATTGAGTTTAACGGCATCTCAACCCATCTGAGGTTATGTTATGTTTTGAAGCCAGGAAATTGTGTGTGTTGTACGTTTATACTAAAATATTTTATGTAGTTTCTAAAGTTTTTGCACACGGTTATATGATATCAAGTATTCCTATCAAATAGAAATAACTTTTTTTCTCGTGCTAATACCGTAGGGATAGGTATAAGACTATTTGTTATAAGCTATGGATGAATATTAGGACAGATTAGGTTATCTAGGTCTGTTTGGTAACCTGCATGGGAGAAAGATAACGTTAATTTCAAACATGATTTACTTCACTTAAATTTTGAGTTTATGTCACTTCCGTTAGGGGTAGAAATATTGGTTAAACTGTAAATTTGTTTATACACGGTTTCATGGTTTCTGTTTAATAATAATCATTAGTTTGCCCAAAGTTATTTTATTTCAGTTCATTACAAATAATCCTTAGTAAACAATTAGAGCTTCAAGTAACTATTCTTAATACAAATAATTTAGTTATATGCTTTTAAATAACTAATAATAATAATAATCATTGGTAAACAATTAGAGCTTCAGGTAACTATTCTCAATACAAATAATTTACAGTTATATGCTTTCAAGTAACTTATAATAATAATAATAATCATTGGTAAACAATTAGAGCTTCAAGTAACTATTCTTAATACAAATAATTTACAGTTAGATGCTTTCAGGTAATTGATAATGATAATCCTTAATAAACAATTGGAGCTTCAAGTAGCTATTCTTAAAACAAATAAATTACAGTTATATGGTTTTAAGTAACTACTAATAATAATCCTTAATAAACAATTAGAGCTTCCAGTAACTATTCTTAAAACAAATAATTCACAGTTATGTGGTTACGGTATTATTACCTAACTCAAATAATATGCAGTTTTTATTTGACTTACATATGAGACTTAACAGGTACTACCACTCTAAACCAAATCGGTCATTGTAGTAATGCAACGGTACTCCACACTCCCTTGATCTCCATAACTGGAGCCTCATCATTAGCTGCAATTAAGTGCCATATCAAGGAAAACCCTATTTATTGAGGGGGTCTTTCCCCTCTGCAGGGGATACTCTCAGCATATTCTTAGCCTCGTCCACCAAATGAGATTACATTACGCTTTTTCGGACATCGTTGTTTAGGACAGCTTTGTAAATTGTTTCGGTTTATTTATAACACTTTATATATATATATATATATATATATATATATATATATATATAGTGAAAATAGAGATTATTATATTTGGATGGAAAGAGTTAATTTCTATATTAAATATGGCTTTGTTGCTTCATTCCAAGAGAAATCCAACTGAAATGCTCTGCCACTTTTGATATGAGAGAGAAATGACTTTATACTGAAAGTCATAGTAGCACTTAGTAGAAGCTAAGCAGAGAGGTTGCAGATGTTATTCAAGTTGAATTTGAGGTAGTAGTGGCTGTAGTATTTGCTTTCTTTATCAAAGGTTCTCCCGTGTTAATGATGTCTAAACCTCACCATCTTAGTCATTCGTGTAACGTCCCAATTTTGAGTATCTCGAATTCTCTCAAAGTTTGGTTTCTTTGTTTCATGTCATATCAACCATCGAGCGGTACTAAAGTCCAAATTCATACTTATAGATGAAGAGTATTGATACAATTTAAACGATTGTTAGTTCATACTTTTTCCAATGTTATAAGTGAACATAATAGCGCGACGGCAGTTCGAATTCGCTTAACTCAATATAGCAATCCAGCATGTTAGCTACTACGCAAAGGGGGCACTCTAAATGATATCATATAATGTATGAATTGTAACATTTGTAAAATGTAAGAAAAGTGTATATAAATTTAATCTCTGCTTGCAGCTTACAGTATCTTATGATTCTTCTCGTTTTTTCTCTCTTAAATAGCTTTTCCTTAGGCTTTTTTTTATTTGCACTTAAAGGTCAGAATTGTCGGGCACACAGTGAGAATCGAACTCGCTAACAAATTTCTGTCAATCTAGCTTGTTAACTATTAGAACTATAAAGGTGCCCATTGTGTGTTATAAATTTATGGAGAGGAAAAATCTGGAAGAACAAAAGAGAAATCAGCCGTGAACACCAGTTTTATTGAGTGTTTATATATTAAAGATAAGATTTTATGTAACATATTCAAAATAGGACCATGATACGAATATCTGATATATATATATATATATATATATATATATATATATATATGTGTGTGTGTGTGTGTGTGTGTGTGTGTGTGTGTGATAGGAATCCGAAAAACACTCGAAACTCTGACGACTCTCGGTAGTTCAGGTACAAAACTTTTATTACCTTCTTGACTTTTAGGTTTTCAACACGAGGAGAGAGAGACACAATTTTTACTTTGCTGACTGTTCCATCTGACCCCATCACGCCCGGCGCATCTCGTAGACCCAACTGGACAGGCCTCGTCCAGATTCGAAAATCAACTTGCTTCGTCTAGGTTCAAATCTCGACTAACTGCTTTTTTAAAAAAATCACCCATCGCTTCTGGGCATGACATCATTCCCATCCCCAGTCCTATTTCCTATCCAGGGTTTTTATTATGATATCTGTGATTGCCACATCCTCCCCGCGCAAGCGTGACCACCTGCGCTCAATGTGTGCACTTACCCGTGCACTAAGCCGAATAGTTCTAAGCCTAACTAAACCGAAAGATTAGATGTAACCAACGAAAAATGATAATATAAAAAAAACCTTCCGCAATTATATAACATTTAGAAAAAGTATTTAAGATAGAGATTGAATAATTTTAACGGCATGTCAACACATCTAGACTTACTTTATGCCTAAAGGGTCAGGAATCGCGTTCATTGTACGTTTAAATTTATATTTTCATGCACTTGTCCTTCAAGAATTTTTTTACACGTTCCAGTCATATATGAATAATTTTTAAACATCTGTTTGGCTCATATAGGGTGTCTCTATATACACGGGACCCATGTGACTGCCTATATATATTCAATATACATGGGACCTATGTGACTGCCAATATATAGTATTAATATACATGGGAACTATGTGACTGCTAATAACTCTACAAATATGATGTGTTATTTTTGTTTCAGATTTGAAAATAGTATACTCTAACAACTATTAATTCTCGATTACAATTGCCTTGGACTAGAGAGGAAAAATATTTTGCCTCACTACTTATTTGAAGACAAAATCATTGGAAACTGTGTCAAAACAGATGCAACCCATTAATATGACAATGATTTATTACTGAGAAAAGAAAGTAAAAAAAAAAAGATTGCATGCCCTGGAAGCTGATATAGTAACAATTTAAAAAAAAAATGGTTAGATCGAAGGATGCATTTTTTACTGGACGTTTTCTAAATGACCACCATTGCTTTTGTCTCAGTAATAACCCATTATCATATAAATGGGTTGCATCTATTTTGAGACACCCAATATATATACATATATATAATATTATTATATTATATAATTATATATATAATATATAATAACATAATATATATATATATATATATATATATATATATATATATATATATATATATATACACCCTGTATATGGAGCCCAAACGAGTACAACTACTCTGGGTCAGAATGGACCTTGGTGTAATGCCAATCTAATTGTAGATCTCCAGATGGGAAAAGTATTTAAGAACGTTACAACGGTACAATTGACCAGGATTTTGTCATTGCTACATAATAAGAAATGTTACGAAAATTTACAAAAGTGGGGAACGAACATTTTTTCTTTTGACTATTATTAATTCTCCCAATGAGTGTTCTTATATAACATTTAGCAATCTGATGGCGATGGAGCTTTGAGGAATGCGGAGTACCCCTTTATTGCCATTGCTGTCAGATCCACCCTAACTCGGAGAAGTAACACCTGAAAGGGTCCTATTTATGAGTCAAATTGAACCAACTTTATGTGCAAACAAATGACTGTTGTTAAATTGTGACTGTTATATAGCAATACTTGTAAGCATTTGACAATGTCGAAAAAAAAAAAATAAGCACAGGCTTGTTTAAAAATGTTCTCAAGAAAATAGATTAACAATTTAAAAAATTAAGAAAGAAAAAAATTATGAGATAAAGAACATTTATCCTTTGATTTAATAGGTGAGATCTTTCAATCACACATAAGGATTTTTTTTTTTTGAGTCTTTGTCTAATTCTCTCCTCTCTTTTTTACCTCACTTATTGATGTCTTTAAAATCTTTTTGTACCCTATCATGGACCGGGTACTGCTTCTAGTATGTTTTCATCTCATTCTGTGCATATCTATCAATCTATTTTTGTTGGTTCTTTTTTGTCAATTCTTTTCAAAATGTACCGATTTGTATTCTAAGAGAAAACATTTTTTTGAATGCTGTTTGTAAATGAAAGATAAAAAGAAAATATTTTAGCAGAATAAACCATTTGTTCTCTCATTAACTAAATTATTGTTATGATATTTCATTGGATTTTTAAACGTTTATTTTGGTATTAATTGTCCTTGTTGTAAGTCGTCCATTTAAAACAGTGTTCGGTTTCAAGGACAACGATCATTTTGAATATTTTAAGATTTTTCTCTGACGGCAACCATGTTTATTTCTGGTTTTACTTTATTATCAATAATGGTAGTCGCTGTAAAGAGATGGCTGGAAGAATAGACACAACGAAGCTTAAGTATTCAGAGTTCAGTCTTGATTAGGAGTCTTGTAATCAACTCACACAAGCAGAACATTTGAATTTATATATATATATATATATATATATATATATATAAGTTCTATTACAGTCTATTGATATCTATCTATCTATCGATCTATCAGTCGGTTCTTATTTTTCTATCAGTCTGTCCATATCTATCTATCTATCTATCTATCTATCTATCTATCTATCTATCTCAGTGTGTTCAATCTATTTGTCGATAATTCATTTGCAATAAAGCGATGGTTTTGGAGAAAACACACCCAAAACCTGAGCCAAGTGAGTTCAGTCCCTACCGGGAATTTTGTTATAAACTCACACTAACAGAAAATGTAAATCTTTATATATACATATTCTATTAGATTCTGTTGATAACAGTCTGTCTATCGATCCATCTAATTTTGTCCATATCTATCTAATTATCTATCAATTAGTGAGTGTAAGTTGGTTCATATCTATCTGTCGATCTATACGTCTATCAATAATTCATTTGCCCTTGTATAGTATATATATATATATATATATATATATATATATATATATATATATATATATATATAAGACAGTTGTGTTAATCGAGAAAAAGGCAATTGCGTTCATTATACGTTCATTTTTTAAAACATTTTTTGCGTTTTTAAAGAGTTATTTTTACAAATGGTCTTGTTGAATACGAATGATTTTCAAACAGACGTATTTGACCCTTAAAAAGGATGCTAACAAGTACTCTAGGTTAGAGTGGACATGGGAGTAATGGTAATGAAGAAGTACTCCACACAGTAGCCTCGTTATCAGGTGTAGTTTAAGCTCATTTTTCTGGGAGTATTAATTTTTTGTATATATGGTGTATATAAATCTTTTAAGCAGTCTTTTTGGATTGGTTATTAGTATATCAGAGATGAATTTTCTTTGAGGCTAAAACATGATTATTGTTATTGGTTCAGTGGCTACTTTTGCAGGAAATCATTTTATTTTTGATTTTTTACTTAGAATAAAAGACTTCTCTATGCTAGAGAGGGGATAGCTGGCCTCAGACCCGGTAGATTTTGCCGGCAAATCAAGGAAAAGTTATTTTCAGAAAAAAAAATACGCACACACTTGTGTTTTATTTTTTTACGATACGGTAATTCTAAGATACAGTAATACTAAGATACAATAATTCTAAGATACAGTAATTCTTTTTTTAGCCTTGATACAGTAATTTTAAGATACAATCATTCTAAGATACAGTGATTCTTTTTTTAGCCTTAATACAGTAATTCTAAGATACAATCATTCTAAGATACAGTGCTTCTTTTTTTAGCCTTGATACAGTAATTCTAAGATACAATCATTCTAAGATACAGTGCTTCTTTTTTTAGCCTTCATACAGTAACCCTAAGATACAATAATTCTAAGATACAGTGCTTCATTTTTTAGCCTTGATACAATAATTCTAAGATACAATCATTCTAAGATACAGTAATTCTTTTTTTAGCCTTGATACAGTAATTCTAAGATACAATCATTCTAAGATACAGTGATTCTTTTTTTAGCCTTGATACAGTAATTCTAAGATACAACCATTCTAAGATACAGTGCTTCTTTTTTTAGCCTTGATACAGTAATTCTAAGATACAATCATTCTAAGATACAGTGCTTCTTTTTTTAGCCTTAATACAGTAATTCTAAGATACAATCAATCTAAGATACAGTGCTTCTTTTTTTAGCCTTGATACAGTAATTCTAAGATACAATCATTCTAAGATACAGTAATTCTTTTTTTAGCCTTCATACAGTAACCCTAAGATACAATCATTCTAAGATACAGTGCTTCATTTTTTAGCCTTGATACAATAATTCTAAGATACAATCATTCTAAGATACAGTAATTCTTTTTTTAGCCTTGATACAGTAATTCTAAAATACAATCATTCTAAGATACAGTGATTCTTTTTTTAGCCTTGATACAGTAATTCTAAGATACAACCATTCTAAGATACAGTGCTTCTTTTTTTAGCCTTGATACAGTAATTCTAAGATACAATCATTCTAAGATACAGTGCTTCTTTTTTTAGCCTTGATACAGTAATTCTAAGATACAATCTTTCTAAGATACAGTGCTTCTTTTTTTAGCCTTGATACAGTAATTCTAAGATACAATCATTCTAAGATACAGTGCTTCTTTTTTTAGCCTTGATACAGTAATTCTAAGATACAATCATTCTAAGATACAGTAATTCTTTTTTTAGCCTTGATACAGTAACCCTAAGATACAATCATTCTAAGATACAGTGCTTCTTTTTTTAGCCTTGATACAGTAATTCTAAGATACAATCATTCTAAGATACAGTAATTTTTATTTTAGTCTTGATGAAAAAGGCCCTTACAATCCCCAGTTTTGTGGGCAGAGAGAAGTTATTTGAATGAGTCAAACGTTAAGCAATATTTTGGTTGGTTTTGGTTTCTTTCTTTAAAGGCGTATCAACCTTTGTGGTGTATTCAATGCCGAAGCCATCCTTGTAAAAGAACACTAGGGATACAATGTAATTCATGGAAATGGGGATAAGGAGGTTTATACTTTTTCCAAAAGTATTTGTCCAAAAGTTAACCTTGTAGGGCGACTGGAATTCGAACTCCCTTACCACGTTAGCTCGTTAGCCAATACGCCCAGAGGACCCCCCAAATATTTTGACAAAGTGGCTACAATTTTACCGCTCCGGATACTTTCACCGAGGTTATAAATATAATGAATCCAAGTAGACCATGTCGAGCTCGCCTGATACTCTCGAGCCCAACTCACTGGCTTTGCCTCTATGGCTCGGAGAACGGCCACGGAATCCACGATTTTGGCTCTGTCTGAACCTTACCTGATCGTAGAGGTTCTTGAAACCAGAGGGAAATTTCTTCAACTATCTAGTGACTGTAATATGGTCAACTGTACCTTCACCTTTCGCACAACACATGTTTTTGATTGCTTCCGCGGTATTATAGCCTGGTTCGAACTCGGGAAGCATAAGTTCCAGAATTAGATTACGTTGGACATTTGTTTGTGTTGCATTCAAATACGGTGTGAATCAATGCACAACGTGTCAGCGCATCAACTAGCACGATATCACCAACTACAGCAGCTACCTTGCTACGGCTTGAATTACTTCAGTCACGTGATATACGCACCTCTGGTTGCTAAATAATGTACATAAGTGATTATTCTGACAAATTGACTTTAACGGCACGTCAACCCGTCCAGGTGTATTTCATACCTCGAGGTTAGATCAAAAATGCTTATCTGATATACAAAATCTACACGTGGTTATAAGCTTTCAAGTACCACTCATCCTCACCAAGTATCGCTGCTAGCACGGGTTTCCCTGATTCTCTCTCTCCATCCGTCCCTATCATCCATCCCTCCCGGCAGGTTTTCCAAACTCTATCCTGTGTCCACACAGAGCTGATGTAGATAAGTTCTTGCTAGTCGGCATACACGGGCACGTCCATGTGTAGGCTTCCATTGAAAAATGTCACTTAGGAGTCCGTTTTTGCTCCTTCAGTAGTATACCACATGTTTTGTTAATCTCACTTGGATGGTTTTAGAGATGGGAGGTAAGTGGTCGTACAGCTGTTGGTTCTTGGTGTGTTGTATCCACGATTTGTTCAAAATAGCTCGTAGTATTATTTTGTAGTTTTAATCTAGCGTTTTCTCTACATATTTTATCAGCATCTGTGTAGTGCATCCACAGAGTAGTATTAACACAACCACTACTTGACAGAAATCCCGTTGTATTTTATCGGATAGATAAGCCTTCCATAAGATCGATAGTCTATCAATAGCGCTCCACGCCTTTGTTTACTGAATATGTTATATAATTGCGGAGGGATTTTTTTTTATATTATAATTTTTCGTTTTATATATCTGGCCTTTCGGTTCAGTTAGGTAGAGAACCTTTAAGCTTAGTGAATGGGTTAGTTAGGTGCACACATTGAGTGCAGGTGTTCACGAGCGCGCTGGGTGGATATTACAATCACAGATGTCACAATAAAAACCCCAGATAAGAAATGGGACCGGGGACGTGGATGATGTGATGCCCGCAAGCGATGGGCTTAGGATTTTGGAATTTGAAAAAAACAGGAGTTGAGATTTGGACTTGGACGAAGCAAGTCGATTTTCGGAGCTCGCCGAGGCCAGACCAGTAGTTTGCGGCGGGGTGCGCACGTGGTGGGGATCAGATGGAAAAGTCAGCATAGAAAGAAATTGTGTGTCTCTCTCTCTCTCCTCATGTTGAAAAACCTTAAACTCAAAAAGGTAATAAAAAATTTCGTACCTGAACCAATTGTGTTTTTCGGATTCCTATGTTTTTATGAACATTATGAACGTTTCAGGCATGTGAATATCTTGGTCGTATTTTAAGACCTTTATGTTACAAATACACAATCATCAGACAGGCAGATGCTTTGCTGAATATCAACTCACCTATAGAAATGTTTTCTCTAATGGTGGTTTGAATGATTATATCGATAGGGAGTCGACTGAAAATAATGTAGGAGATATCCCCGTGGCGTAGTGGCTAAAGAACCGGATTGTGGTATTATAGAACGTAAGTTCGATCTCAAGTCTCGCAACTACGTTCACTTTCAGAAAGGTCTGAACCCTCCCCAGCTATGGGTTAAATAGTACTACTCTCGTTCTTTTGCAGGGTGGCCCAGAAAAGACTGACACATTAAAAAAGTCATGACTTTTATATTTTTTGTTTGATCTTTATATTATTTGTCAGATTTTATTAGTAATATGAGAAAATGGAAAACAAGTCAACGCCTTCGCTAGGAGCATACACATTGAATATGACGGAAGGAAAGCTAATATAAACCCATAAACATATCATCATCATCATCATCATGATTTCAAGCTGCGAGCACAGATTTCCCTGACCCTCTCTCGTCACCCGTCTCTATCGTCCATTGCTCCCGTGAGGTCTTCCAGGCTACATCCTGTATCGGTACAGAGCTGTTGTATATAGGTTCTAGCTGGTCGCCCAACCTTAGCTCGTCCATGTGATGGGGTTCCTCAGGAATAAATCACTTATGAGTTCGTCCTTCTCCAGCAGTATCCTGCATGTCTGGCTCGTATAATTTGGATGGTTTTCGTGCTGGGTGGTCGGTGGCTCTACAGCTGTTGTCGCGTGGGATGTGTAATTGCTGTCAAGCTTTTTCTCCGTACGTTTAATTAGCGTTTGTGTTGTACATTCATATAGCAGCTTGATATGACCGCTGCTTGGAAAAAACTGCGTTTTATTTTATCGGTCTGGTTCGACTTCCCTGTGACATGGTCTATCGATAACAGCTCATGCCTTTGCTAGTCGCGTGTTGATGTTATCTTCGGTTGATGAGATGCTGCTTCCTAGGTAGGTGAATTTGTGCACTAATTTCAGAGGACAATCATTTAATGTAGAGATGTCGCCTCTTTGATTCAGGCACATAATATACCCTAGAATGCTCAAATTTATTGAATAACATTTGTGAGTATATATATATATATATATATATATATATATATTTATCTGTGACCACCGGTTTCATGCCTTCTTAATAATGCAACCATTGGACAGAAAAAGAAAGATTTCGGAAAAAATCGAAAGGGTACAGTGAAACGAATGTTTACATTAGAATTGCGTATAACCAGTGGTCGCAGATAAGCATTCATGCTATTAAATCCATAAAAGAACTGATATTTTTTAAAATCTATCATTACATTATATTATATATATAAAACTTATATATTATATAATAAGTCTATCACAGATATTGAGCACTCTCCAACCACATTTAGTCTGCCACTAAACTACCAATTGAGATAGTAACAACATATTCTGTGGCAATATATATATATATATATATATATATATATATATATATATATTGTGACGGTTACTGTATCTTTGTTCTGCGGTTACATTATCCTGGAAAGACGGGGGAGAATCTCCGTCGACAGTACCGTACCACCCAAGCTCTAAATATTCTCCGGAACTAGTTATATTTTATTGATAGCTTTGAAAGCCCATATAACTAGCTTGCGTATAGGTTTAATTTTTCGAGATATGGTCGAATGAGGATGTGTCTTTGAAAGCCCATATAACTAGCTTGCGTATAGGTTTAATTTTTCGAGATATGGCCGAATGAGGATGTGTCAAGGGTCAAGAGGTCGACGTGATATAAATGAACACGTGAAGAGTTCCGAACCGGACAAACAATATGACGCGTGGTTGTTTTTTTTCTTTCTTTATATATGTATCTTTCTTATATATTTTATTTCAAAGAAAGTACAGTCATAACAGAAAAACAAAAAAAAGCAAAACAAATGCAAAATAAAAAAAAAAAAACATACAGAAATGTGGAGGACAAGTCGCTTCCAATATTGTTTGACGATGTCCTTCCAATAAGACAAAGTTCTTTTTTTTTCTTTTATTTTTTCTCCTCAACTTGTCTTAAACTCACACCCGTATCGTCTTGTCCCCTTTACAATTAAAGGGAGGGAACCTCCCCGTTCTTCTCCATATTTGTTTACTCGTAATTTTTTTCTTCTTTCCCTCCTTTTATCGAAGAACATAAGTCTCTCCTCTTCGTCTTTAAAGTGAATATACAATTTTAAACAAATATGTTTTCCGCCGAAACTAGCTGCGAATGAACAACTGCAAAAGTGTTTCTTTGGATAGTCTTGATACGGACCTTTATTTATATTATTTGTAATAAGATTTTTGATTAACCTTTTTCCTTTCCTTTCTTTTGTTATTTTTTTCTTATATTCGTTAATTTCTTATTAACAATTCGCAAGGCACCATTTTTTTTTCTTTTACGTTGAGCCTCAGTTTCTTACCCAACGGAGTTGACGGCTTCTATTAGGCCATTCTGTGACTAGAATTTCACCTTTTACGTGAAAAGGCGACCTTTATCTTCCTTGGCGAAGCTCGGAATTGACATTTTGGCTTTCGTTCTTTTTGGCAGTAAAACGCCCTCACTGCCTCGACCAGTCGCATGTCTTTTCCTTATCTGGGTCAAGACCTTTATCCCTTTTCGGTTGGTCCTTCACTGTTGCTAGGGCTCGAAAATCCGCCAATCGCCTGCCTTACTTCCGGTCCTCATAGTAGTCCTTGGTTTCCTACATTTTAACCCTACCGTAGCCACTGGCCATCACAATATATATATATATATATATATGTATATATATATATTAAGCATCTTTGACTAATAAAGACACATTTTGTCTATGATTTTATTAAGATCTTTTCAAGTTTCCTGATAAGTGTCTTGGTTTCAGGTTTGAATTTGTGGACGAATTTGCAACTTACCTACCCCCCATATATATATATATGTATATATACGGTGACACGCATAAGTATTGGATACATGTTATTTTCTGTTATAACTCTGGTTTATATTCGCCATTTTGCCTAATATTTGTTAAGTAATATCTCGTAAAGTTATTTTAGTTGTATGTGAAAGGAAAATTAAAAACTCATGGTTGAATCCATTTTTTTTTTTTATCAAAGTTCAAAATTACCCTATGCAAAAGTATTGGATACATCAATTTAATATTTTGTTGCGTAGCCTCTGTTTTGTTTCACTGCTTCCAGTCGCTTTCTATTGTTGGCCACAAGTTTTCCACACTGATCCAGCGTTACTTTACCCTATTCTTCCTTGCATAATTCCTCTAATTGCTTGATATTTTGTGGATTCCGCTTTTGAACTTTAACCTTCAAAGTATTCCACAAATTCTCAATTGGATTAAAGTTAGGACACTGACTTGGCCAATTGAGAGTACTAATACCATTATTTTCAATCCATTCCTTTGTAAGTTTTGCGGTATGTTTGGGATCATTGTCGTGTTGAAGCACAAAGTTCCGACCATGTCCTAAAGAAATTGCAGATTTCTGAAGGTTCTTCTCTAGAATCTTGTACATGCTACCATTCATTTTACCATGGATAACTTGTAACTCACCCGTGCCCTTGGATGAAAAGCATCCCCATATCATAATGAAACCACCCCCAAATTTAACTGTGGGGATGGCATTGTGCTTCTTGAAGGCAGTGTCATTTTTTGACAAACACTTGTCGCTGCGTTCCTTCCGAATAGTTCAACTTTCGTTTCATCCGACCACAATTACCTTTTCCCAAAGTTGCTTAGCTTTCTTTTCATAAGTTTCAACAAACATTTATCGGTCTTTGACATGTTTGGTTTTCAGTAAAGGCACTTGTCTTGGTGATGTTGAATGAAAGCCTGTACGATATAAAGCTCTGCTAATGGTATCCTTACTTACATTAATTCCAGCACCCTCAAGATCAGTTTTAATTTCAGAACGAGTAATGAAGGGGTTTATTTGCACATTCCTGCTGATCCACCTTGAAGTACGTTCATTTATTTTTCTCGGTCTTCCATTTCTTGGAAGGTTTGCAGTACCATCGCCATACTTCTTATACTTTCTGATGATATTTCCTACTGTACTTAGTGCTAGATTCATTTCTTTGCTAATTTTTCGGTAACCTTCTCCTCCTTTGTGACGTTCAATGATTTTATCTCGCATATCTCTGGATAATTCTTTAGTTTTTGCGATTTTTAATCCTTGAATTGCAAAATGCACATCAAAGAGTCAGATGATTAGTAGCACTATCTTGTAAAAAAATTGTGTGCTTCTCTGATTGGTGTGAGATAACATTCCAATACTATCGAAAATCTGAATATTTAAAGTCTTTTAAAATACAAATTTTCGATTGGAATTTTAAAAAAAGTGTCATGTATCCAATACTTTTGCATAGGTGATTTTGAACTTTGATGAAAAAAAAAAGGATTCAACCATGAGTTTTTAATTTTCCTTCCACATACACCTAAAATTACTTTACGAGATATTACTTAACAAATATCAGGCAAAACGGCGTACATAAACTAGAGTTATAACAGAAAATAACATGTATCCAATACTTATGCGTGTCACTATATTTATATATATATATATATATATATATATATATATACACGGCAATATTCTATATACTATTAGTATTAAAAGAAAGAATGCACAAGCATGTTCCGACATCTATAAATAAATGTATATATTGTTCCACGAATAAGCAGTACGTAGAAGAGGTACAAAATGGAAAAAGGCTTAATTGACAAGTTTAGAAACTATGACCAAGAGGTCCAGCGGCTTCCCATAAGAGTAAGAGATAACAAAGGGCAGATGCAGAAAAGATCGATAATAGGTTTCTGGGACGCTCCCGAGTCTTTTAATAGACATTCTTATTCTCAAAGGAAGATACTCATTTTTTATTCAATTTTTGGTATTATTTGTTAGATATCATAAGAAATCTTTGGAAATGGAAAAAAAGTCAAATTGCAGTATGAAAGAATAAACTAAAATGAATTTTACAATTTTATGGACAGATCTACAATTCCAACAGAAAGAAAATAACATGTCACCCATTTTAATGTGAAGAATCCTCCAAGTACAAACATGATAAAGAGCTTATTAAAAGTAAAATCTTTGGAAATGGAAAAAGTCAAATTACAGTGTGAAAGAATAAACAAAAATGAAAGAATTTTTCTTTTCTACAATTCCAACAGAAAGAAAATACTGTGTCACTCATTTTAATATGAAAAAAACCTTCAAGTATAAACATAATGAAAAGCTGAGAATTAATTTTTTATTTATTGCGGACTTTTTGTCCTCATCTTGGTAGTTTTTGTGTTGTTTCTTCTTTCACTACGTTTCGGCCAAATTTCACCTCTGGCCTTCTTCCGGTGATTAACCGCGACTTCCGATAGGAATGCTGAGTCTTGTAACCGTATCCCCAGTAATTACTGCCTTCCATAGTTGTTGTCTCTCGCACCACGTTTTTGACCAAGTAAACCTCTGACCGGCTTGGGTAGGAATTGAAACCGTTATCTTCTGACAATGCTCACCTGGAACCGTAGAGACTCAACGCCTCTATCCGCTGCGCCACGGGCCCCACAATAAATAAAAAATTAATTAAGCCTGATCTCAAAAATGCTTCCAATTAAAGATAATGATGAAAAGCTTAATATACAGATTTACAACTCGTGGCACAAAAAGCAGCAATTGCACAAATGTTTGCGGAGAGGTAACTGCAAATGTTGTCTTTTTATGAGTCAGTCCTTTATGGACTACACTGAGCAAAGGATAGCTTTGACATTAAATAACCCACGAAGGTTGCTATGCCATAAAATAGAAGAACGAAAGAAATATAAAGAATGTAATATGTATAGGGTTAATAAATAGAAGGTTCTGTAGGGCAGACTGGGTTCTTTAGCATTGGTTAGGTAACCAGTTTAGAAGAAGAAAAACACCGATTTCAAACCAGCTGTTCTCCGCTAAAAATGTCCTTGTGTCATATCCTGCCCCCACTGAGGGGTTGATTGAGTCAATGAAGAGTATATAGATGAAATTTAACGAATACAATAGGTATAGTATTAACATATGAAAGTTAAGGCCCTTGATTTAAACAATAAAATAAGTTTAAACCTGAAAAAATAGTTTTGTTGGTAAATATCTTGTAGATAGAAAATGGTTCATAAATTGTATTTGTCAACAAATTGTTTTCCGTTAATCGTAATTGTTGATAAACAAATTCATTCAAGATTCACCTGCGTCTCTTCTTATTAGATATATCTGCAGAAATAAATTACCGACAAAGGTATATAAAGGTAATTTAATGAATGTATTAAATGTTAGTTCATATAAAATAAAAATGGTAAAATATTGCCACCATAGATGGCAATAAGGAGGACTATTCAGAACTGTACCATTTTACACTTTCATGGCCTATGATCTCCTTTACTGACTACTGCACGTGGAAACTTTTTTTTATTTATCGGAGAGTCCTTATTCCTACTCCACTGATTGTTTTTTCAAGTTAGGCTTCTTGTAGAACAAATATTTGTGGAGATTTTTTTTTTGTACACATTACACATTTTTTTGTAAATTCACAGTTGACATTTCTCAAACACCAAGATTTGATGAGAGAACTCTCTTCAAGCCTGGAAAACGGTTTAATTCTCCTCCATTTTAAATAGTCTCAAAATATACTGTTGCGAGATTATGGATAACTATCGTATATATATATATATATATATATATATTGCTTAAAAAAAACCAATTTATTGGATAACTCTCGTGAATATATATATATATATATATATATAAGTTCTTATTTTAAAAATGCTCCAATTTGTTGAATAATTCAAGTTCTATGTATATATATATATATATATGTATATTGGTTACCAACCGTATATATGAATGTTGCTTTAAATATCCCCTAATTTAATAGATAACTCTCGTATATATATTCTTTTTTTTTAAATGCTCTAATATATATGAATGTTGCTTTAAATATATATTAATTTATTGTATAAGTTATATATATATATATATATATATATATATATATATATATATATATATATATATATATTGTGACCAGGAAATCCGACACCCTCATATATTTACAGGTTATGGGGAAAGGATGAGCGACTCGCTGACCGCCAACAGACTATAGTAGTAAGCAGAATAGTGGAAGAGGAAGGGCTGTTTCTCTTCCACCCTCCTTATTAGTACAAGGTGACATAGACATGAGAAAACTCCACTCTCTGTTAGCTAGTATGAGTTACCAGAGAGAGTCAGACCTGCGACCATGATTGGTACTGAGGGATAAACGGCCAAAAAGCCAACACATGGTAATTTTTCAAACTACGGAAATTAGATAGTTGCCATTTATTCGTCGAAGGCTAAAGACACATAAGCAGTTTGGTTAGTTGAAAAGTGAAGAAATAATTTGGGACACGGAAGAAACCCAAATTCCAACGTCAAGCCGCGCAGAGAACACTGAGGGAAAAGAAAAAGCTTCTCCTTTGAATGAACAAGCACTCCGAGGTATGGTGTCCCTTGTTAAACGAATACCAAAAGAAAAGACCTGTCCACAAGGAAAGAGACAATTATTAATCTTGGTCTTATCTGAAATAAGACGTGTGTCCTTCTACTAACGTGTTATGGAAACCCGAAAACGAGAGGAAAAAGAGAAGAAAATAAACCCCACCGAATCTCAAGTAAGGGAACATGCAATTAAAGTATACTCAAATTTTTCTTGCGGTATTCATACTGATGTGAATAAAAGACAAATTATGGGAGGAAAGAATAGCCCTGATAAGATAGAGGAGAGAAGAAGAGGGAATATTCCCCAAATGATAATCTTGAGAAATTGGAATACGGGCTCTGTCATTAAATCTCAATGTCTGAAGGAAAGCGGACCGTATCTACCGCTGATGAATTGTATTTTCACCTTCCGCTATTTAGAAGAAAGACTTTCTCGCACCTGACTTTTACCTGAATTATTTTTCTTTGTTTCTTTCTTTTATTCAATAAAAGAATATTGTTATTAATCTTGTTGACCCAAACACAGTAGTTCAGAGTCCTTTTTTTGTTGTGGAAGTCATGTATTTGTCAAAGACCTTGTATTTGAGGGGGAAAGCTATCCAGTTAGCTGTGTTGACTTTTAGTAATTCACCTATAACCCACCTGGTGGCTTTAAAATGTAGTTCAGCAAGGGAGTTGGTGATATCTGTAATATTAAATAGCGTCGGCAAACCGCAGCCAACGTGTGTACCCTGCTTTAACAGGTGGACTTGGCGGGAACGAACGGCACTCTGCAAGCCCGCGGGAGACATGGCGGCGTAACAATATATTGAATAACTATTGTTGGATACCACATGTACATATGCAAAAACAATAGATACACTAATATAGGCGGAATCTGTTGTTTCAGATACGAACGGTTTATTAACTTCTGGTTTCGGTCCCTGACGACACGAGAAGAGAGACACAATTCTTAAAAGTATTTGCTAACCATGCTATGCTGACCATCCCCAACGCGCGGCAAATATTATGATGTTTAAGATCTCGATTCATCTCCGCCGGTTGACACCCGAAAAACCTAACCGCCACCGCAACGGTAGAAAACTTAACTTTATGCCTCAATGGCAGAAAACAATCTGACTCTTTTCAAAATCCTCAAATTCTCAGGACCATCTCTTCCGGGCATGACGTCACCCACACTGCAGCCTCATTTCCTGTCTGGGGATTTATTATTACAATGGTGATTGTCATATCTTTTGCGCACGAGCGTAAAACTGCACCCAGTGACTATGTACCTGAACTTAAAAGACTCGAATAGTTCAAAGCCCCACCAAACTGAATGGTAAAATATAATTAACGAAAAATGATTAGTATAAAAAATCATTCCTTAATTATATAACACTAAACTACATATATATGACTATCGTATATATATATATATATATACTTTAAAATGTCCCAATTTATTGAATAACACGTATACATATATCTATATATAGCAATATTTACCTATGTAAAATAAAGCTAAATATAAAGTAAAAGATGGTAAAATTCAAAACTACTCGAAACTATATAGCAGAAATCTCATGAAAGGGGTAAATACCTGGGGGGACCCCTCGTAAGATACTCGGGACCATTCTTGAAGTGGACAAGGGAAGAACTTCTACAAATGTACCAGGAAACGAGAAAAATAATGATTATGTATAAGGCCTTAAATCAGAGAGATGGCAAAGACTATGTGTGTCAAGTAAAGAAAGAGTAAAAAGACTCGCCAGCATTGAAGATAGGCTCGATGCATCGATACAACAACTCGAAGACTACATAATAAAGAGCAAAGAAAGAATGATTACAACTACTAGAAACAACACAAGGTTCAACAGACCAACAATTACTCAAAAGCAGAAATGAGAAAAAAACAACTGTCCGGATATTTCAAGTGACAAACTGAAGAAATTACACACAAGAAGACCTGGACATGGCTTTGAAAGGGAAACTTGAAGAGGGAAATTGAATATCTTCAAACAGCAGAAAAAAAACGCCAGAAAGAATATGTTAAAACGTAAAGGAATAAAATACAACAAAATAAGAAGTGTACTTTATGTGATGACAGGGACGTAACGATTAATCACATTATAAGCCAATATCGCAAATTTTCGCACAAAGTGTATGAGACTAAATATGACTGGGTCGGGAAAGAGATCTTCTGGGAATGGTGCAAGAAACTGAAATTTGACAAAAGGAACAAATGGTGTGTGCACAACCTATAATCAGACGACAATGGAGGTGCCCGTGGTGTAATGGTTATCATCGTAGGAAATGGACACGGCGACACGAGTTCAAATCCTGGACGAGACTGATTGCATTTCACATCGCACTAATACCCTTGGGAAAGGTATGAATCCAATTATTCTCTCTCTAGTTATGGGTAAATAGTAGGGCAGCCTGAATTCTTCGGCCTTGGTGAGGCAACTAGTCTAGGAGAAGGAAAACTCTGAATTCAAACCTCTTTAGCTCCACTTAAAAATTGACCTTGTGTCATATCCTACCCGAGCGGAGGGGTTGGGTAAATATGATAATCCGACGACAATGAGATAGAAAAGACTCTCTGGACTTTTGAAATACAAACAGATCACTTATTCACGACCAGAGGATAAGACATTGTGATAATTAACAAAAAAAAAAAAAGAAAAAGGAAACACACAAGAGAGAATTTTGCTGGTACGTCAAACAAGAGCTAAAACAGTGATAAATTACAGAATTAATAAGATCAGAGAGAATACTCAGCAGAGTTCTGGGGATACAAAGAGACTTGTTGTTACTCATACTGAAGTGGATCACCATCAGCGAATGTTCACGTGAAAAGGAATAATAATGATTATAATCTATTGTTAACAATTAGAGCTTCAAGTAACTATTCTTAATACAAATAATTTACAGTCATATACGTTCAAGTAACTAATAATAATAATAATCCTTGGTAAACAATTAGAGCTTCAAGTAACTATTCTTAATACAAATAATTTACAGTTATATGTTTTCAAGTAACTAATAATAATAATAATCCTTAGTAAACAATTAGAGCTTCAAGTAACTATTGTTCATACAAATATTTTACTGTTACATTCTTTCAATTAACTAATAATAATAATAACAATAATAATCCTTAGTAAACAATTAGAGCTTTAAGTAACTATTCTTAATACAAATAATTTACAGTTATATGCTTTCAAGCAACTAATAATAATAATCCTTAGTAAACAATTAGAGTTTCAAGTAACTATTTTTAATACAAATAATTTACAGTTATATGCTTTCAAGGGACTATTAATAATAATAATCCTTAGTAAACAATTAGAGCTTCAAGAAACTATTCTTAATACAAATAATTTACAGTTATATACGTTCAAGTAACTGATATTAATAATAATCCTTAGTAAACAATTAGAGCTTCAAGTAACTATTCTTAATACAAATAATTTACAGTTATATGCTTTCAAGTAACTAATAATAATAATAATCCTTAGTAAACAATTAGAGCTTCAAATAACTATTCTTCATACAAATTATTTACAGTTCGAACTTACATACAGCAGCTATGTGAGGACACGGGTTGTAATCCTGAAGACCTGCCGGAGGCGATGAATAATAGGGAGAAATGGCGAGAGACGGTCAGGGATATCCGCGCAGGCGGCGCGACATGATGATGATGATGATATGCTTTCAAGTAACTAATAATAATAATAATAATAATAATAATCCTTAGTAAACAATTAGTGTGTCAAGTAATTATTCTTAATACAAATAATTTACAGTTTGAGGCTTTCAAGTTACTACTAATAATAATAATCCTTAATAAACAATTAGAGCTTCAAGTAACTATTCTTAATACAAATAATTTACAGTTATATGCTTTCAAGTAACTAATAATAATAATCTGTAGTAAACAATTAGAGTTTCAAGTAACTATTCTTAAAACAAATAATTTACAGTTATATGCTTTCAAGTAACTAATAATAATAAGTAAGCAAAGTTAGCAATCTTAGTCGAGGGTGTCCCGAAAACTCCCTTTTCAGTAGCTACTATACCAAGGTGTAGGATAGGGGGCTACTCCATTTCCAGGATTGCTCCACTTTGCCCTTGATCCTCAACTTATAGTGCTGAGTGCTAAACAAGGCAGCATCAAGTACCATTCTTTGAGTGATTGGTTTGACTTGACCGGGGATTGAACCCCAGTCCTCCAGACCATTGTCGAATCCTGTTCTCATTAGGAATCCTTAGTAAACAATTACTGCTTTAAGTAAATAATCTTAATACAAATTATTTATTGTTATATGGTTTCAAGTAACTAATAATAATCCTTCGTAAACATTCAGAGCTTCTGGTAACTATTCATAATAAAAATAATTTACAGTTATATGCTTTCAAGTAACTAATAATCATAACAATCCTTTGTAAACAATTCGAGCTTCAAGTAACTATTCTTAATACAAATAATTTAAAATCATATGGTTCCAAGTAACTAATGATAATAATCCTAAGTAAATAATGAGAGCTTCAAGTAACTATTCTTCATACAAATTATTTGCCAAAGTTATAGTGTATTAAGTATTCCTATCTCATATAAATAACTTTTAAGCATTTCTACTTGGTCAATTGGAAAAAGCCTATGAGAGGCTACACATCTGAATCAATGAACCTGAGATTGATGGGAACAAAGCGTTACTCCACACTCCCCAGAGCCCTTGAAATGTATTATCACCACACTGGACAATTTTTTTGTGGATGTCTACCCCACAGTATGGTATATAGTCAACGTATTTTAAGCCCCAAGATGTGGCTGTAAGAGTGTCCTGATATGACACTGAACAACATCTTGTGGTGAGGTTAGTGTTCCGTAGATTTACGGAAAAATGATGTCAACCCTATATTACCATTACTCCCTGTTGTACTCTTGGGCAGTATGTAAGTATTTGTAAATTCCATCGACAGATCTGTTTGAATAACGGAGTGAACACCTGTTTTAAATTATTGATACGATTCATTTTTGTACCGTCTATAATGGAGTCTTACTCCTCTGCAGAAGAAACACTTAGTATCTTCTCCAAATTAGAGTGGACATGGGAGTAATGGCTAGATCTGCAGAACTAAATCCTCTGTGCTAAATTCAGTTTAGTGTTATGCTTTTTTAGGGGGTCTTACTTCTCAGCAAAAGAAACTATATTCTCCAAGTCAGAGTGGACATGGAAGTAATAGCAATAATGGGGTTACTCTACCCTCCCTAGATCTCCAGAATTGAATCCTCCCAACTAGACTCGGTTTTGTGTCATACCTAAGACACCCTTTTTAAGGGGTCGTACTCCTTTGCAGAAAAAACAGTATATTTTCTTACTCAGAGTTGACATGGTAGAAATAGCAATGAAGCGGGGTGCTCTATACTCCCCAAATCTCCAGAACTGAATCATCCCAACTAGATTCAGTTTTGTGTCATACCTGCCAGACACTTTTTATAGAGGGTCTTCCCCTTCTGCAGAGGATACAGTCAGCATATTCTCTGAGTCAGAGTGGACATGGGATTAATGGTCATGAAAGGAGTACTATACACTCCATAGATCTCCAGGAGAGGTGCCGCACCATTGTTTAAGTCTAGTGTCATAGCCAGAAAATTAAAAAAAACAAAACAAAAAGAAAATAAAACAGAATAAACAGAATGAAGCATAAATAATTGTAAATAAAATATATTTTGTCGATTGATTCTTTATTTTTATCATCTGTGATAAGATTCTTTGTTGACGTTATGATAAGATGCAATGTAATACGACTCGGCCGAAACCTCTCAAGACGAGGCGGAATCGTCGTCGAGATGTTTCATTTGCCACGGAGATAGTCGCTGTTGTCCCTGAAAGTAGATACGGATATCTCATTCCACCTCCGACTGTATGTCTTCTGTCGATTTGTCGGTCTTTGCTATGTCTTCCAGCATCCACACTTGTCTTAAACATTTGATACGTCAACGGCGGTGAGTTTTCTATCATGACAAATATTCACTTGGGATAAGGTTTCCGAGAGACAGGTGGGGACATTTAATTTAGTTGCGAATCAATTTTGTGGTGGCATACCAGTTAACCTGTAAGGAAACGGATTTGGTGACTCGAGTTCAAATCCTTGACACGGCAGTTTTCATTTTGCATTGTTATCATATAATTAAGAACAGTATAATTACAATTACTATGAGAATATAGTAGGGCAGACTGGAATCATATAAGATTTGATATGGCCACCAGTCTAGGAAAAACTCTGTAGGTCAAATAGATCTGTTGTCAAATTATTTGTAAAGTTGGTGATATATGTCTATGTCTCGCACCGGACAGGACTTGACACAAAGTTTTTCTTATAGAGAGGATTTAAGGGAGGGAAGTTTGTCGGCATAAAGCCAGGTCTCGTAGAATCCGAGGGTCTCGTAGAATGCAAATCGATGAGTGTCATTCTTAAGATCCGAGGGTCTCGTAGAATGCAAATCGATGAGTGTCATTGTTCGGCCTCCAGGCACGTATGCCAGGTGGCTGGTGCTAGACCAGATGAGTAAATTAATGCTGGTGTTATTAGTAAAGTCGTCGACTGCAGTTGAGGGAGATCCGAAGGCTCCCTTTTCAATAGCTACTACACCAAGGTATAGGGAAGGGCGCTATTTCTTATCCTGTATTGCTTCACTTTACCCTTGATCTCTACCTTCTAATGCTGAGTGTTAAGTAAGACGGCATGAAGTACCCTTTTTTGAGTCTTTGGTATGACTCGACCTGGGATTGAACCCTGGTCTGCTGGGCAATTAGCGAACAATCTGCGCGCGAGTCCAATGAGCCAGTATATAAAAATTCTAGATAACTGCTTGCAAAAGACTCTTAAGAAACTAGGGAAAAATGTAAATATAAACAATGAATGCAGTTCTCTAACCTCTAAGCATAAAATAACCCTAGACAGGTTGACATGGCATTACATTCAATTTATAAATCATCATTTTGACAAAACTAATTATTTAAAAGAAAAGATGTCCAAATGATAATAATATATAAGTTTTAATAAACACAAACCGGTCTCGGAAAATCGTGACAGACAGACTTAGAGACGGGTACAGGGCTGCTACATTCGGGCCTTACTTTTGCTTCTCAGCCGGGAGCCATCGCCACACGCGGGTGTCGCCCAAGACGGCATGTATTGTCTACTCCCTGGTTGCTTTCCAAATCTCCCCGAATCTCTGCGCCTATCTTCTGCGAATAATATTTTCAATGCCCACACATTTTCTTCTGGTTCTCAATTCACGCGATTCATTTCTGCTATTTTTTTTTTTACAAAGGTGCATCCTGTTTATAAATTCACAATTAGCATACTATCTAAGGTCAATACCCAAGAACAGTTGTTGACCTGGAGCGGTATGGGCTCCTCCGGGTTATTCGTGTTAGTGATAAGCTATATTAAAAGTGCCTCGACGACCAACAGAGGTTACAATACTAGCAAGAGGGATTTTTCTGAGTGTAAACGTTCCCATAGGAAGAAACACACGCACACTCATAAGAAGATGCGGACACACATACACACAGACACACAGAGAAAGAAACACACTCGAACGCAGGCAGGTGAGCACATACAGTGACACAAATATGCTGAAAGAGGAAGCGCACGTGGCGTTACAGTCCTCAACATAAGAAAATTAATAAGATGAGCCGAGTTCAAATCCTGGACGAGGTTATTTGCGTTTCATTTTGTGCTAATGCCCTTTAGTTGAGGTTGAGGTACTTCACATTCAGCAGAGCCGACGAAATGAAGCAACACCAACCAGGTAAGTTTGTATTTGTAGAAGTCTTACTCCCCAGTAAGGGATGAAGTCAACTTATTCTACGCCCCGTTATCAAGCCGTATGGTTGTCCTGAATATGACACTCAACAACATCATGTTGTGGGGCTCCAATTCTAGCCTGTCACGAAATGCACAATCATGTTGTGAGGCTCCAATTCTAGCCTGTCACGAAATGCACAATCATGTTGTGGGGCTCCAATTCTAGCCTGTCACGAAATGCACAATCATGTTGTGAGGCTCCACTTCTAGCCTGTCACAAAATACACAATCATGTTGTGACACGAAATGCACAATCATGTTGTGAGGCTCCACTTCTAGCCTGTCACGAAATACACAATCACGTTGTGGGCTCTAGTTTTAACTACTTGTTGACCTTTTCGCAGAGACTGCGCAATAAAAGTTTCAGATGAGTCAGATTTTTTAAGAGTTACACAATAACACCTGTTCTTCGTCTTCCTCATCATCCTAAAGTTCTTGCCTGTCACGGAATACACAAACAGCTGCTTTTATTCTTAGACAGGACTATTTTGATTGGGTTAGGCAACCTGTATAATAGAGGGGGAATTTCTGAATTAAAAAACCTGAGGAGTGTCATTTGTGATAATGAATACTTCATTTTCTTTAAAATACGAAATGTGTTGAAATAGAATGGGGACTGAAGCTGTTTTTTTTTACCAAGAGAGAAACGAACAATAAATAAAACATTCATTTTCTTTAAAATACGAGATATGTTGAATAAGTATCGAGACAAGATATGAACAATGAACGAAACTCAATTTCTTCAAAATACGAAGTGTTTTGAAATAGTATGGAAACAGTGTAATATAATGGCCGAGGGATTTCGTTTCATGCCTTTGGATTTAGTTAGGCTGAGAACCTTTCGGCTCAGCACATGGGTTAGTTAGGTGCAACATTAACACAGGTGTTCACGCGCGCGAGCGGGCGGAGCGGACGTGTCACTCAGAGATGTCACAATAGTCCGAGATGAGAAACGGGGCTACACAGTGCGAATGACATCACGCACCGGAAGCGCGTGGAGGATTTTGGGAGATTTTGAAAAAGTCAGTAGATCTGCATCGGGAAAAGACGGTTGGCTTTCGCTTGCTCGCGGAGGCCTTGGGCAGGTGTCGCACGAGATGGGGTGCAGATGAAAAAGCCAGAGAAGAAAGATTGTGCCTCTCTCTCCTTATGTCGAAGAACCTTTAAACTTAAAGGTAATAAAAAAAGTTTCGCACCTGAACTGAGAAGTCGTAAGTGTTTTTCGTGTTTCGAGATCCTATGTTCTATGTTCTATCTTTATGGACACTCGAAGTACATTTCACACATAGCCATATCTGGCTATGGTACAACAGAAGCTGTATTTAGCAAGGTAGAAATGAACAATAAATGAAACGTTCATTTTCTTTAAAATCCGAAATATGTTGAAAGGTATGGAGATTGAAGTTGTATTTACCTAGAGAGAAACAAACAATTAATGAAACTCATTTTTCTTCAAAATACGAGATGTTTTGAAATAGTATGGAGGATAAAGCTGCATTGTTCCTTTCTGTCTTGGTAAGTACAGCTTCCGTCTCGATATTTTTTCAACTCGGCTCGTATCAAAAAAAAATTAACGCTTCATTCAAAGTTCATTTCTACCCTGGTAAATACATCTCAATTCATTTCTACCTTGGTAAATACAACTTAATTCTTCATACTATTTCAAAATACAACGTATTCTGTAAAAATTAAGTTTCGCTTATTGATTATTTCTGTTTTGATAAATAAAGCTTTTGTCTCGATACTTTTTCAAAAATCATCAAATTTTAAAAAAAAATGAACGATTCATTCATTGTTCATTTCTGTGTTGGTAAATACAGCTTCAGTCTCCATACTTTTTCAAAACACATCATATTTTGAAGAAAATGACTTTCATTTATTGCTTATTTTTGGTGAATAAAGCTTCAATCTTAATGTAACATATAACCAGATGCATGGAAATTCCGAAACACTCACGGCTTTCTTTAGTTCAGGTACGAAACGTTTGTTAATTTTTTTGGGGGGGACTTTTCGTTTTTTGACACAAGAAGAGACAGACACAATTTTTACAATGCTGACTGTTCCTACATCGTCCTTCAGTCAATTACCCTGCTAAACTGCCCGGCCCAGACTCCAATCTCCACTAACTGACCCAACAAACGCGCCGCGCATCCCGTAGTCCCCAGCTGGACTGCCCTTGCCCAGGTTCAAATCGCAACTCACTGCTTTTTTCAAAAATCACCAAAATTCCCAGCCCATCGCTTCCGGGCATGACGTCATTCACACCCCAGTCCGAGTTTCCCATTTGGGGTTTTTAATCTGACATTTGTGATTGTCACAACCTCCGCGCTCGAGCGTGAACACCTGCACTAAGAGCCGAACAGTTCAAAGCCTAACCAAACCGAATGAGAAGATATAACCAACGAAAAATGATAATATAAAAAAAAATCATCATTCTGCAATTGTATAACATCAATACTTTTTGAACACAACTAATAATTTGAAGAAAAGGAACGTTTCATTCTTTGCTTATTTCTCTCTGGTAAAATACAGCTTCAGTCTCGATATTTTTTAACGCACCTCGTAATTAGAGATTTGCATACGTAGACCTAGTTCCACGAAGAAAACCTTTCACATTTAAAACTGTTTTTCCCCAAAGAAGATTTAGGCTACTTGTAAGATACCAAGAACGATTATGTGGACATTTTGTATTGATAAAAGTAGAAATTCGATTTGAAAGACCAACTGTTGATCCATTGTGAGGAAACAGAAGGACGGGAAATCCTAGAGGCGTATTATGAATCTAGGAGTAAAGAAGCAGTATCAAAGGGTTGATTTGTGTGAAGATATAAGACTCAATGACGACCTGTTGACCTTTACGTGAAGACGACACAATACAAATTTCAGATGAGTCAGATCTTTTGAGAGTTATACAGTAGCATCTGTTCTATTACAATATCTAAAAGTTCTTGCCTGTAACGGGCTACACTAACATCCGCTTTTATTCGTTTCATGCCTTCCTCTTCAGAAACACTTATTTCAATATCTTGCTTCCATCAGAGAACAAAGAAATCGAAGGCAACCGAGAGACGTTCTTAGAGAATTAGCAATGATCTAAACATGGCTCAGTCGGCTGGAGCTGCAGAATAAATCGAGTGCATATCAACAAAAGGGTAAAACTCCCTCAACGAGTGTCCTATTTATGACACTAAACAATCTAAACAATCTAATACTGAAGCTTTGGGGAATGTAAAGTACCCCATCATTGCCATCGCTCCCAGGTCCACTCTGGCCCGGAGTTGTAGCACTTAATAGGATCCTGTCTATGGGTCAAATAGAACTGTTTGACATTTAAACTGTGTACTTTGACATTTAAACTGAATGCAAGGAAATGACTTAAGATTAACAGAATTGTTTGAAAGAAAACAGTTTAATCATTTATTTGACTGTAAACAAATGACTGATGTTTAATCGAAATGTTAGTGATTCTTAGCAATACTTGGAACAATTTAACTTTGTTGATGGATACTCAATTGAATTGTTTGAAAAAGAACGGTTTGATTGTAATATAATGGCGGAGGGATTTCGTTTTGTATATCTTGCCTTTCGGTTTAGTTAGGATGAGAACCTTTCGGCTTAGTGCATGGGTTAGTTAGGTGCAACATTAACGCAGGTGTTCACGCGCGAAAGGAGAGGATGTGTCATTCAGAGATGTCAAAATAAAAATCCCAGATAGGAATTAGGACCAAGGGATGTGAGTGACGTCACGCAACGGAAGCATGCGCTGAGGATTTTGGGATTTAAGAAAAAGCAGTGAGTTGAGTTCCTGCCTCCGAACGAGAGAGTCGAAATTCATAGCTGGGCGAGGCCAGACGAATTTGTACGCTATGGGCGCCGCGCGTTGGTTGAGTTGAGAGCTGACGGTGTAAAAGCGGTCAGCATTGAAAGATTGTGTCTCTCTCTCCTCATGTCGAAAAACCTTTAAACTCAAAAAGGTGAATAAAAGTTTCGTACCTGAACCAATTTCATGTTTTCGGATTCCTATATATGTTTATGAACATTTTATGAACATTATGTGTATTTCACATATCCGTATAACGGGTATGTCACATGATCATTTAACTGTGTGTAAATAAATAATCGATGTTTGATAGAATTGTTGGTGTTAAACAGCAATAATTGAAGCCATTTAGCTGTGTGAAGAAAATAAGCTCAGGCTTGTTTAAAGAGTTATCTACAAAATGTGTTTAGAAATCATATATATTTGATATATATACATAAGAAGGATTTGGCATTAAATAACCTACCATGGTTGATATGCCATAAAACCCAACTAAACCAAATACTATATATTTAATATGTATAAAGAGGATTTGGCATTAAATAACCTACAATGGTTGATATGCCATAAAACCCAACCAAACCAAATCATATATATTTAATATATATGCATAAGAAGGATTTGGCATTAAATAACCTACAATGGTTGATATGCCATAAAACCCAACTAAACCAAATACTATATATTTAATATGTATAAAGAGGATTTGGCATTAAATAACCTACAATGGTTGATATGCCATAAAACCCAACCAAATCAAATCATATATATTTAATATATATGCATAAGAAGGATTTGGCATTAAATAACCAACAATGGTTGATATGCCATAAAACCCAACCAAACCAAATCCTATATATTTAATATATATGCGTAAGAAGGATTTGGCATTAAATAACCTACAATAGTTGATATGCCATAAAACCCAACCAAACCAAATCATATATATTTAATATATATGCATAAGAAGGATTTGGCATTAAATAACCTACAATGGTTGATATGCCATAAAACCCAACGAAACCAAATACTATATATTTAATAAATATGTATAAAGAGGATTTGGCATTAAATAACTTACAGTGGTTGATATGCCATAAAACCCAACCAAACCAAATAGTATATTTTTAATATATATGCATAAGAAGGATTTGGCATTAAATAACCTACAATGGTTGATATGCCATAAAACCCAACCAAACCAAATCCTATATATTTAATATATATGCATAAGAAGGATTTGGCATTAAATAACCTACAATGGTTGATATGCTATAAAACCCAACCAAACCAAATCATATATATTTAATATACATGCATAAGATGAATGTGGCATTAAATAACCTACAATGGTTGATATGCCATAAAACCAAACCCAAAAAATGATTTAAACATTCTGCCTTTATAGTCAAACGTTCTGCACTCTTTGTAACGTTCTAGTTTGCGACGTGTATATCATGTTACCAAAACAGCAGAAGCATTGAAAGGTCTCCGCTGTCGTTGGTAGTATCGTGAGAGTTGGTGCGCTGACACGTTGTGCATTGCTACACTCCGTGTGTAATTTAATATCAGCACAGATGAACGTGCAACCTTACGAGTTTGGACTGGCCTATAACGCAGCGGAAGCAACCAATTCGCAGTAAGTTGATAGCAGTACGATAACCAGACGGTTTAAGAAATTTCTCTTTGTTTGAAAGAACTTTGACGATCAGGCAACGTTGCGAAGCCGAAAAGCGTGGATTCCAAGGTTGTGCTCCGAGACATAGAAGCAAGTAGCACTCAAAGAGTATCAGGCGAGATCAGCATCTCACAGTCTAGTGTGGTTTGTCACCTTCACAACCACAACAAAATGAACCGAATTTTTACCCATATTACCAAAAATAATCCATAACTTTTGACTTACCCGAGTACTAACAATAATCAATGATTTGAAGACAATCCCTTGTGCTTTTTTCTTCCCTCTGTCCTCGTACCAGACTTGATGACACACTTTCGCCACTCGAGATCATGGATCTGCAGACTAGATTAGAGCATGAGCTTGGATTATATTGTATTGGAGAGAAGACCCCTCCTCAACACAACACAGATGTCGTATAGGACAAGGGCCGATACAGTTTGACAATGGTTTTATTGATCAATTTGCGAGAACGATACTGAAGATAATGTCGGACTATCGTAGGTAGTTCCTGAATTTTAGATTCAAAGGTTTACTTCACCTTGAATGACTGCCAACGAAGCCTCGAGACCCTGTTTACAATTCTATCACTTATACCTTTTATCTGTTCACAACTGTTGAAAATCGCGCTTTAAAAATATAGTGACATAATTGTCGTCGACATTATCCCATAAACGCTTTTATAGTTGGCAGAGGGCCCAGCAAAGCTATATTAATTCAAGACCTGAAGGGAATGCAACCGAAGCTTTTGAATGGAGGTGGGTGTATGGTTGCTTGAATTATTAATAACCAACACTCATTGGGAAAATGTCTAGCATGGTAATTGATAGTAATATCCAATAACACTATGCAATACAATTTTATTTCTGGATTGTATGTATGAGAACTCAACTGATTTCTATGCCCCCCTAAAAAAAAAAAATTAAACAAGTGTTAATTTTTGTGCGAAAAATCGTTTCGAGAAGCTGTAATTTTTGCATGTATTAACCAATCAGCGCATGCGCGCTTGTTTTTAAATTTCGAGACACTTTGCAGACGACATTTGACTTGCCGCGAAAGATTTGAAGGATCACAACCCTAATATAATTCTAGAAATCTTTTCTGACATGGAGGCCAATGCCTCCGGCGGCTCGTTCCAAACTATGCAGTAGTGTTTCGGCTTGGTTGGCTGTATTCGCCAGTAACGCTATGTCATCGGCTTAGTCGGCGTCGGTAATTGTTTTTGCGGGGTACCTTCTGTTTCTTTCCTTTGTCAGCTCGAAGCCGTTTTCTCTGATTTTATCAATCGAAGTTCTAAGCACGTAGTCTAGACAGGGTGCAAAAAATAGGCTCAAGAAGCTGCAATTTTTGTACGTGAATTAACCAATCAGCGCATGCGCGCTTGTTTCTAAATTTCGAGATTCTTCGCAGACGACATTTGACTTGCCGCGAAAGATTTGAAGGATGACAACCCTAATATAATTCTAGAAATCTTTTCTGTCTGAAAATATTCACAGCACAATGTCTTAGCCAATTAGAAGCGTAGATAAATTATCAATTGTTTTGGCTAATTTCGAGCCAACTTAAATTGTATAAATAAGCGAAGAAATAAATATTTCTTCTGGAAGTGAGAATTTGTCTCAATCAACAGTAAGTAATAAATTATTACTTACTTAAATACCTTTCCAATTATTTCTTTTGAGTGAAAATCTACATTTTTTTTTCCAAGAATGTATTTTGTTTCGACTCGTTTAATTTTTCTTGAATAAAACAAGTGATTGTTTATGACACAACTGATTTGAATCTGCAGGAGTTAGCTTTAGTTAAAAAAAAAATATGTCCCTTTATTTTAAGCTAAAAATTATTGCTACACTTCAAAAATATCTACGCCCTTTCTAAGATTATTTTGGCTCACAAGAAACGATTTTGTACTTTTGTTTGTCAGTATATATTTCACTCAATCAAAAAAGAATTGTAATTATAAATTTGTTGATGGGATTTTAATTAATTCATTTTCTCCGTTATCTGATATATATATATATATATATATATATATATATATATATATATATATATATATATATGTGTGTGGGGGGGGATTATTTTCATCTTCTTCCGTTATATCTCTAAGAAATCCAACAAATTTCAAACATCGTTCCACGTGACAACAACGTAATATTTTCAAAAATTAGGAGGCTGAAGATACTGTAATGAATCTTTCTTTTTATACACACTTTCTTTTCTCCTGTTATTTCATCAAACATCCATCGCTATTTCGAGATACTTCGCAGTCGACAACATTTGACTTGCCACGAAAACTTTGAAAGATAAATACCCAAAATAATTTTATAAATCTTTCCCCAAGATTGCCCAGTCGGCTGGGGCTGTAGAATACACTGACTGCAGAGGGGTAAGAACCCCACAACGAGTGTCCTTGATATGGCACTAAACAATCTGATGGTGAGGTTCCAGCTGTGCTGGAGCTTTGGGGAATGCGGAGTACCCCTTCATTGCCCTCAATCTCAGGTCCTTTCTGGCCTGGAGTGGTAGCACCCGATAGCTAACAACATACTTATGCTAAACTGAATTGTTTGAGTAAACTGAATAGCTTGAAATAGAAATGCTTTTGACAATAAAACCGTACTTACATTTAAACTGCGTGCTTATGCTTAACTGAATTATTCGAAATAGAACTGTTTTTCGACATAAAAACTGTATTTACACTTAGCTTAATTGTTACATATAACTTCTTGAATAGTTTGAAATAGAAATGTTTTTGATAATTAAACTGTGTACTTATGCTAAAATGAATTGTTTTAAATAGAACAGATTATTCACATAAAAATGGATTTGGCGTTAAATAACCTACAAAGATTGATATGCCATAAAGCCCAACAAACAAACAAACAAACTTTCCACAAGAAGAATATTAAAAAGGGCAATTTTTTTAGTCAATTATATAAAACATCGATAAATCAACTTTTTTTAAAAGCTAGATTCGAGCCTACCAAAGTAATAAAAAAAGCGAAGAAATAAATATTTCTTCAGTAAGTATGGATTCTTCTATCCTTACACAACTAACAGTCATCATCATCATCATCATGTCGTGACGCTAGCACGGATATCCCTGACCCTCGCTCGCCACTTCTCCCTATCGTTCATCGCCTCTGGCCGGTCTTCAGGGCTACATCCCGTATCCTCACATAGCTGCTGGATATATGTTCGAGCTGGTCGTCCTACTTTTGCTTGGCCATATGCGGGGGTCCATAGAAGTACGTCACTGAGCTCGTCCTTGCTTCTCCAGCAGTGTCCTGCGTGTCTGGTTCGTCTAACTTGGATAGTTTTCGTGATGGGAGGCAGGTGGCCGTATAGTTGGTGCCTTGTAGGGTGTTGCCGCCAGGACTTGTTCAATATTGCTCGCAGCATTCTTGTGTAATTGCCGTCTAGCTTCTTCTTCAGCCGTTTAGCTAGCGTCGAAGTAGTGCATCCATATAGCAGTATCGACACGACCGCTGCCTGGAAGAAACTGCTTTTCATTTTATCTGTCAGGTCTGATCTCCATATGATCGAGAGCCTATCGATAGCTGTCCATGCCTTCGTTAGACGTGTGTCGATGTCTTTTTCGGTTGATGAGGCATTGCTTCCTAGGTTGGTGAATTTGTCTACTAGTTTCAGAGAGGATCCGTCTATTGTGGAAATGTCGCCTGTTTGGTTATAGAACGTATATTCAGTTTTGTGTGCGTTGACGTGGAGGCCAATGCCTGCGGCGGCTCGTTCCAGACTATGCAGTACTAACAGTAAGTTACTAAAATATTACTAAAATACCTTTCGATTTATTTCTTTTAAGTGAAAATCTACATTTTTTTCACGAATGAATTTTATTTCAACTCGTTTAATTTCTCTTAAATTAAACGGAATTTTTTTTTTTTTTTTTTTACATTCATATTTGCATCAAAAGTATTTATCTGCTGATACAATATCAGCAGCAGTTTACATATGCTTTAAGGCATGAAAACATTTCTCCCTTTAAATAAGGACACTCTCTTAAAAAGATTCTTACCCACGCACAATAAATATGCTCCTTCATTTTAAGTTACTAGTTACTGATTATACTTCATTGCCTGATTTTTAACTATATCAATGAAAAAAGTTACGCTTGAATTAATTTTATCTTTACCTACAAAAAAAAAAGATTCTGTTCTTACGTTTTTCAGGAAACATTTCTCTCATTTTAAAGAAATATAGTTTTGAAATATGTATATTGGATTTCTAATTCAGTCATTTTCTTTTTTATCCGCAACGTATGTGTTTTTCTTTAGGCATTTTGATAAAGATATATGGAAGACTGATCAGGAAAAAATATTTCTTTCCATGAAAGCGATGTCAATTTGGACGAAGACCAATTCTTTGACACCGGTTCTAGAAAATAATGTTGAAGAAGCAATATCAAATTGTCGTTTTGAGAAGGCTTTATTCATCGCGTCCTTCCACCTGACTTCATTTGACACATGGTCTTTTTATCGTGGGGGTTTACAAGGAGAGGAAGATCGGCCATGGGCCAAGATTCGTGCCCTGCTGAACTATGCTGGGTGCAATGTGAGCCAGGTAACCCTGCTGGACTTGGATTCGCAAGATGAGTCCGGTATATACATCTGCTCATAGGTTGAACTAGACCCAATGTCTTGTGCTATGCTGTGCTGTCAAAGATTGTTCGCCCACCCGTAGGTGGCCAGGCTAAAAATAGGAACCATTCGACCCTGAGCCCCACTGAGAAGGCATAAGTGTCAAGTGACGACCTTGCTGACCTTTTCATAGAAACGGCACACTACAAGTTTCAAATGAATCAGATCTTTAAGCTTACAAAGAAGCATCTGTCATTCATTTAAAGGTTCTTGCCTGTAACGGACGACATAAACATTCGCTTTAATTCATTTTTTGCTTTTATGGCATATCAACTTTTGTAGGTTATTTAATGCCAAATCCATTTTTATACAAAAAACAGTTCTATTTCAAACAATTCAGTTTAGTATACAAAAACAGTTCCATTTCAAAGAATTCAGCTTAGCATAAGTACGCAGGATAAATTTCAAAACAGTTCTATTTCAAACAAATCAGTTTAGCATAAGTATACAGTTTAGTTCAATTTGACCCATAGATAGGACCTTATCAGATGCTATCTCTCTGGGCCAGAGTATACTTAGGAGCGATGGCACTGAAGGGGCACTCCACAGTCCCCAAAGGTCCAGCATTACAGGAAAATAACCATCAGATTTTTAGTGTTATATCTAGGACACTGAAGAGAAGCAGTCTGTGTATTCTACAGCTCAAGCCGACTGGGGCATTTATTCGTTTCATACTTTTCGCTATAGAAACACTTATAATATCTTGCTTCCTTGAAAGCATTCGAATTTAAATGAGTCAGGTGACCAGTGTATATAACTGCATTATGTCTTTTATTAAAAATTTAAAAAAATATTCTGTAGTTTTTATAATCGTTTACAATAATTATTCATAATAGTTGTTGGCGACCATAGTCGAAGGTTACCTGAAGGCTCCCTTCTCGATAGCTACAACACTGAAGTGTAGGAGAGGGCGCTACTCCTTTCCCTGGATTGCTCCACTTTACCCTTGATCGCGTACCTTATAATGCTGAGTGTTAAGCAAGGAGGCATCAAGTACCATTTTTTGAGTCTTTGGTATGACTCGACCTGGGATTGAACCCAGGTCTCCCGGGGCATTGGCGAAAAATTATTCATATTAAAAACGGGCTGTAAGACTGTCATTATTAAAAATAGATAACGGATAGTTGCTTTTATAGAGGTGTGAGATGATTATTTATAAGGAGTGATTACGCATATTACTTACGGGTTGTAAGTCTCTTATCAAAAATAGATAACGTAGAATCATTTTTTAAGTTTAGGGTTCAGTAGGTTGGATTTTATGGTATATCAACTCTTGTAGATTATTCAACGCCAAATCCTGTTTATACATGAAGGATCATTAAATAAGTGTCCAAACACTCATATATATATATATATATATATATATATATATATATACGAGGATCATTAAATAAGCTTCCAGACTTTTTTCGTATGGGCACATTTATTGAGAGTACACACATGAAACTCTAGTCCCCTTCGAAGAAATGTCCTCCGGCTGCAATGCACTTGTACCATTCCAACAACTTCTGGAAGGCCCCATGGAAGTCCTCTTGTGTGAGCGTGTCAATGACCTTCGTCACAGCCTCTTTCATCTTCTCAATTGTCTCATAACGACAGCTTCTGAGCTTAGGGAATAACCAAATGTCACAAGGAGCAAGGTCTGGACTGTAGGGAGGCTGTGGAACTGTCTTGATGCCCATATTGGTCAAATAGTCTGTGACAAGGATGGCGTTGTGTACTGGTGCATTGTCCAGGTGGAAATGCCACTTACCCGATTTGAAGAGTGCTGGCTTCTTCCGACGGAATCTCTTCCTGAACTCTCTTAAAACCTCAACGTAGTAACCGTAACCCTGACCCTTTGGCCAATCAACTCTTGTGTATTGACTTCCTTACTCCTGCCACACCTCTCATCATCCCCCACAGACTCCCTGCCTTCCTTGAATCTCTTATGCCACTCAAAAATTGATGTTTGATTCATGCAAGATTCTCCAAAAGCAGTCTGAAGCATTCCATGCGTTTCTGTGGCATTTTTTTTCCAAGTTTAAAACAGAATATTGCATATAATTCTTCTAAAGTGTCCTCATGTCCAGATTGCATTTTTGAAATTCACCAGCTGTGACAATCAGGCTTTAGTAGGGTGTATTCCAATTGCTGCTGTAGCTGTTGATTTGAACCTGAAATCATAAAAATTGGTCAGTCATCTCATAAGATGTATAGCAATAGCATATTGAATTTCCAAGAGTCTACGACAATTTTAAATGCCCATACAAAAAGTCTGGAAACTTATTAAAGGCACCACGTACATTAAATATATCTGATTTATTTGTTTGTTGGTTGGGTTTTATGGCATATCAACCCTTGCTGGTTATTAAATGCCAACTTCTAGTTACATACATATATATCAAATATATACGATTTATTGTTTGGTTTGGTTTCATGGCATATCAACCGTAGTGGGTTATTCAATGCTAAATACATGCATTTTAAATATATATGATTTGTAAAAATATCAGTTGTAGGAAATATTTTAAACCAGCCGAAGCTCATCTATTTGCATTTTGTTAAATGGTTTTACGTATTGGTTGGTAAAACGAACAAGTCAATTTAATATCATTCATTTATTTGCCCTCAATTAAATAATCTAGCGGTTCTATTTGACCCATAGATGACACACAAATAGGAACTACCAGAATAAAACTGTGAGTAATGGCAATGAAGGGTATTCCACATTCCCCAAACTCCAGAGCGTCATCATCAGATTATTTAGTGTCATATACCAGTCGTTTGAAGAATTTTCTTACACCATTCAAAAGATGCAGTCAGAGCATTGAACGCTTCTAGCTAAACGGGCTGATATAGTTTAGGAAAATCTTATTCATTTACATGGAAATTTATTTGTATTTTTGTTTATTCACATGAGATTACTTCAATATTTATATTGTCCAGTCGGCTGGGGCTGTAGAATACACCGACTGCATCTCTGCAGAGGGATAAGACTCCCCCCAAAAGTGTCCTGTATATGACACTAAACAATCTACTGGTGAGGTTCCTGTTTTAGTGGAGCTTTGAGGAATACGGAGTACCCCTTCATTGCCATCACTTCCAGTTCCACTGAAGCATGGACTGGCAGCAGCTGACAGGGTCCTATCTATGGGTCAAATAGACTTAAATTGCTCACTTACGCTAAATGGAGTTGTTTGAAATTTACTGTTTTTTCATTTAGTTGTGTGTAAAAAGGACTGTCCTAATGCTAAACTGAATTGTTAGAAATAGAACTGATTGATATTTCAACTGTGAGCAAACAAATGACTGATGTTTAATTGAATTGTTAGTGATACATAGCAATACTTGGAATCACTTCACTTTCTTGACATACTAAAGTGAATTGTCTGAAATAGAACTGTTTTTACATTTAATTGTGTGTAAACAAAAACTGTACTTATGCTAAACTGAATTTTTGAAATTAAGTGAAACCATTTAACAGTGTGCAAAGAAAACGAGCTCAGGCTTGTTTAAAAAGTTATCTTCAAAATGTTTAGCAACTATACATTTAATATATGTATAAAAAGGATTTGGCTTTAAATGACCTACAATGGTCGCTATGCCATAAAACCAAACCAAAGCAAAGATATAATTCAATGTTTACTCTAAGTGTAGTGTATGTAAGAGACCTCTGATAAGAATAATTTTTAAACATATTAATTTGATCCATTCAAAGGAAACTAACAGGTACTACCAGTCCGGGTAAGGGAGAATCTGGGAGTAACGGACATGAAGAGGTACTCCACCTTCCCCAAATCTCGATCATTCGAGCCTCACTCAGTGATGATTTAGTGTCATAACCAGGACCCTCATGAAGGGGTTTCTTACTCCACTCCAGAGATGCAGTCGGTGTATTCTACAGCTCCAGACGACTGGGTAACAAGTTTAGGATTATTGTATCATTTGAATAGAATTTTATTTGTTTTTATTGTTTATTCACAAGAGTTTCGGTTGATATGTCCTCCGGCCTACTTCAAATGTTTCTTGTTTTAGTCCGGAATCTACATGAAACTTTGAACCATGTCCTTTATTTAATTACTACGACATGTACACAAAGTAACCGGGCAGTTGGTCTTATGAGTAGAGTGTTCGCCAATTGTCCGGGAGACCGGGGTTCAATCCTAGGCCGAGTCATCCCAAAGTCTTAAAAAATGGTACTTGATGCCACCTTGCGTAACACACAGGATTATAAGAAATAAAAGGTGCTGCAGAGAAAATTCCTTGCGACCAAGCCGATCTCTAGCAACACAGCCAATCGAGAGGGAGTCTCTGCGGGTCAGTGGCTGACGTGTTGGACTACGATATCTTCGTAAGATAGTTCGAACTTCTGTCAATCTGCTCCGTTGACTTTCAGACCAATGCTCTTGGAAATGGTATCACCTCTCTCACATCCCTGCTATTGGTTAAATATTACTACTTCTTGGTTTCTACGAGGATGACTTAAGCATTCAATAACCCCAAGAAGTTGACATGACAGTAAACGCAAAGAAACCAAAGAAAATTCATCTAGTCTTGGAATTACGGCATTCATTGAATCAATTCTTTTTAAACTTACAAAGTACTGTTCTCGAAGACGATTGTTAGTGTGCATTCACCTAACACTTCGCAAAGGTTTGGTTTGGTTTGTTGGGTTTTATGGAATATCAACCTTTGTAGGTTATTTAACGCCAAATCCATTTTTATGTGAATAATCTGTTCTATTTAAAACAATTCAGTTAAGCATAAGTACACAGTTTGTCAAAAAATTTCTATTTCAAACTATTCAAGCAGTATTATGTAACAATTCAGTTAAGTGTAAATACAGTTTTAATGTCAAAAAACAGTTCTATTTCAAATAATTCAGTTAAGCATAATCACGTAGTTTAAATGTAAGTACGGTTTAATTGTCAAAATCATTTCTATTTCAAGCTATTCAGTTTACTCAAAACAATTCATTTTAGCATAAGTATGCTGTTAGTTCTATTTAACCCATAGATAGGGCCCTGTCAGGTGCTACCACTCCGGGCCAGAGTGGACCTGGGAGCAATGGCAATGAAGGGGTACTCCGTATTCCCCAAAGCTCCAGCATTGCTGGAACCTCACCATCAGATTGTTTAGTGTCATATCCAGAACACTCGTTAGGGGGTGGTCTTACCCCTCTGCAGAGGTGCAGTCAGTGTATTCTACAACCCCAGCCGACTGGGCAAGCGAAACGTAGGATGCCACATAAAAGAAAGGATTAGATATTCCGTTGTTTATTCTAACATATCCCAAAATCAGGTTCGATCTTTGTGGCGCTACTTATATAGCGTGGCTTGGGCAGAAATATCCGGGCAGAACCTATCTCTCTCTAGATCTGGTCTGAATTCAGACTTATTTTGGTTTCCATACCAAGGTTAAAGTTCAGTCTGCTCTATTTCTTACCTATAGCTGGAGGAAGAATAGTTGGATTCATGCCTTTCCCAAGGGTATTAGCACTATGATAAATGTAGACAGTCTCGTAGAGGATTTGAACCTGCGTCGCCGTGTCCATTTCCTTTGACGACACTCTTTACACTACAAATGCCTTCAAAATATTGATAGTGTGTATGATCATGCTATGTTCTCAAGAAATGCTATCTCGTGTTTGTTCTGATTCGTATCTCCATCTTGGTGAATTAATTTCGAGGTGAGAATAATATTTCATTCGATGCCTGCACAAAACAGTTTCACCTTGCAGGTTGAAGAAGCCTCGTCGATTACGTAAAGGGAAAGGTAGATCTAATCAGCTAAAGTGTTCTTCACAGCACGTACAGTATAAATTACTCTTTCATCCGTTGGAATACGAGAGAGATCAAAATCAGATCTTGTCTAAGGTAAAAAAAATTCTTGGATTGAAACAATAGATACCAATCAAAGATGATCAATATATATATATATATGTGTGTGTGTGTGCGTGCGTGTGTGTTTGTGTGTGTAGTGTTTCAAAAATTTGATAACGTTTGAGATGTACAGGGTGTTTTAGAAAAGTTGATATCATTTCGAAATCTAATAATCTGACCAATTCTTGTTCAAATGATCTCAAATTTTGACAACACGTGTAGAAACGGTTAATGCTAAAACGCCTTCTTTTCTCTGGCATTTCTGTATCTAGAAAGATAAAAATAAAACGAAATAAAACCTTAAATGTAGAATTTCGAGTTGTTCCTACACATTATGTAAAATTTAAGATCATTTGAACGAGAATTGATCAAGTAATTAGATGAGGAAATGATATTGATTTTTTTGAAACACTCAATATACATATATATATATATATATATATATATATGTGTGTGTGTGTGTATGTGTGTGTGTGTATATACTTGAGTCTCTTCCACAACTACCAGTGGATCACCTTTCCAATTGATTCATGCTTCATCTTGCATTAATTTTGTAACAGTTTTTATTCAATTTCTGAGGAAAAAAGATTTTTTATTAAAATAATACATATTAATCAAAGATAATGTAATATATATATATATATATATACATATATATATATATATATATATGCATGTGTGTGTGTGTGTATGTGAGAGCATGTATGTACGTGTGTGTGTGCATGTATGTGTGTGCATCTGTGCGTGCGTGTGTGCATGCGAGTGTGTGTGCGTGTCTGTCTGCGTGTGTGCACGCAAGTGTGTGTGTATGTGTGTGCGTATCTGTTTGTGTGTGTCTGTGTGTGTGTTCATGTGTGTTCATGTGTGCGTGTGTGGGCATGTGTGTGAGTGTGTATGCGTGCGTATATTTGGGAATGGGTGGGTATGTGTATATGTTCATATGTGTGTGAGTATATATATGTGTATGTGAGGGGGGTGCTTGTAGTGTGATGGCTGTCGACGTTAGAAATGGACGCGGTGATCGGTGTTAGTATTTCATAGTGGGCTATTATCTTTGGTAAAAGTATAAAAGCCACTATTCTTCCTCAAGCTATAGGTAAAGAGAAAAGCAACCGGGCCTCTTTAACCTTCGCATGGAAACCCACATAGAAGAAGGAAAACTGTGAATTCAAAAGCCTGTTAAAATATAAGCAAGGATAGCATAGAAAACGAGTCAACGGTTACTTTCCCTTTCTCGTCTATGCGAGAAATAAAGAACTAGATATATATATAAAAAAAAAATAGCAAACAGGTAAAAAAGTAAGAAAAAAAATAAACAGGAATAAATAAAAATATAAATAAATGGAGGTGCCCGTGGTGAAATGGTTATCGTCGTAGGAAATGGACACGGTGACACGAGTTCAAAACCTGACCGAGACTAATTGCATTTCACATGGCACTAATACCCTTGGGAAAGGTATGAATCCAATTATTCTCCCTCCAGCTATGGGTAAATAGTAGGGCAGATTAGGTTCTTCAGCCTTGGTGAGGCAACTAGTCTAGGAGAAGGAAAACTCAAAATTCAAACCTGTTAAACTTCTGTCATATCCTGCCCGAGTGGAGGGGTTCGTAAATATGAAGAAAAATAAATAAATAGATAAATAAGAATAAAAAAAAAATAATAATGATAATAATAAACTATGGAAAATTAAAGATGTGGCAGTTGAAATGTGTGCGCTTCGTATAGTCACCAAAGGGTTGGTACAGGGAGTGAAGGACTTGTAAATAAGTGGATGAAACTAAGCTATTATAAAGATTGGCCAGAAGAGTGGAAAACCATCAGCTAATGCTGGTTTTAAAAATTCTCAAAGAAGAAGTGACAAACTGGCGAAATATCATGCGAGAAGAAAAACCTGGACAGGGCTACTAAAAGGAAAAAAAAACATATCAATAACTGAGTCTCTTCTAAAATTAGCACCAAACAACGCCATAAGGACTAGTTATGATAAAGTTAAGATCGATAATAGGCAACAGAATAGAAAGTGTAGGTTATGTGACGACAAAGATGAAACCCTAAGTAACGTATGTAAATGTAACAAACTAGTGCAGAGGGAGTATAACACTAGACACGACTAGGTGAGGAAGGTGTGTGTGTGTGTGTGTGTGTAACGTATGTAAATGTAACAAACTAGTGCAGAGGGAGTATAACACTAGACACGACTAGGTGAGGAAGGTGATCCACTAGGAACTGCGCAAGAAAGGGAAATTTGACCATGCGACAAAATGGTATATGCACAAGCCAGAATCCATCCAAGAAAATGCTCTGGGATTTTGAGAGAGAAACAAATCACCGAATCCCGGCCAGAAGACAAGACCTTTGTGAAAATCAACCGAAAAGCGAACATGTCCTATGGAGGAATTTGCCGCTTCAGTAAGCCACTGAGAGAAATTCAAAGAAAAAAAAGAGACATAGATATTGCCAGAGAACTAAAAAAAACATGAAGGTAACAAATTATGAGTTGCGCGTTTGGAATGGTCCCTAAAATCATGGAAAAGAACTGGAAAAGTTAGAAATCGAAGGACGAATCGAGACCATCCAAACTACAGCATTGTTGAAATCGGCCAAACTACTGAGAGAGACCTGGAAACGTGAGGAGACTTGCTGTCACTTAGACTTCAGTGAAAGACCGTCAGCTAATTCCGGTGAGAAAAACACGTTGTAACATAATAATAATGCAGAAAATAATCATAAAAGTCCAGGAGATTTATGGTGATTTGCACTCGCAGTGAAAAAAAATTGCCTCGAGTATCATAATAATAATCAAGAGAATTATTGCCTCGAGTATAATAATAATAATAATAATAATAATAATAATAATCAAGGGAATTATTGCCTCGAGTATAATAATAATCAAGAGAATTATGTCGGAAAAGAAACCAAGACTGGAAAACAGTCAAGGATGAAACAAAATAAAAAACGATTTATTGACACATATCTCTACCAACAACATGGACTTAAACGAACTGTGGAGGACTAAGTACCTTCCGTAGTTTACAGGAGTTTGTTTCAAGTTTCCTTTCCACAAATACAACACAAATTTTACAAGCACTACGTGTAAAAATGGAATGCGACAACAACAAATATTTAGAAACAAGTGATTTAATTATTATACTAACAAACATGATAAAATAATTAAAATAAAATGTTCATTTTATCTGCGTGTGTGTGTGTGTGTGTGTGTAGAAAATACAGCTATGTCCAGTTCAATAAAAATGATTTAGTCGCCTGTGTGTGCGTGTGTACGTGTTGGGAAAGTCTATTGAATCAATGTGTCCATAGTTGGCCGAAGTAAAGAGGATAAAAATTGACTTTACTTACATATATGGGAATGCGTGTGTGTATATATGCGAGGGACCGTAAGTATGAGCCTTTTGTTTTCTTAAGTCCGCACTTGCATTTTTGCTAGTGGTTTATGACCTTTGGCGACAACGTATCACGTTCTGTTAGTTGGCGAAAAAACGTCGCTTGCTTCTTCGCTCTGTGTCATGTGTGTGATGTTTTCTGTCTGTCTGTCCTCGTTGCCCCTCACTGTCTGGTAGTGGAATGCCTTAGTTGATTAAATTCCTCGTTATTTATACTTTTTGGTGGGGTACTAAAGTGATTCAAAAATAGGATTTTTTTAAAGTTTTATAGCTGGTCCTAAAATTCAAGCGCGCAGACATTTCTTGACTTATCAGATTCGTATAATTACTTATTTATTTTGGAGCCTGAATATTTTTCTGTTAATTAGTTTCTGAGCCGAATTTTCTCGAATGTTCTTATTTTGTGTTTTTAGCTGATTGGTTGAAAAATATAAAAGTGTAACTTCAATGTTAATGCGATTTTGATCCGAAATTTCTAGAATGTTCTTATCTATGTTTTTGGGGTTGATTATTTTAATGCTAAAAATGTGTATTCTATAAAACTAATCTATGCAGGAGTGAAATTAGTCTGTGATAAAATCGGTGTTCCCTTAAAGAACACGAACAGTAATTCAAAACCTGAATGGGAAATTCAACTTAAAACGCAGACAAGAAATCTACGAAAACAAAGAAAAAGGATAAGATAGAGGAAAAACTGAGGAATATGTTGAGACGGAAAGAAAAAAGCAACTTAAGTGAAACAAACATTAGGAAATATATCTGAAATGACCGTCGAAAGAAGGAATATTAAAAAGATATTGAAACAGAATAAAATACAGATGGAACATTCCAAAATAACAACAAAAAAAATTCTGACAGCAAGTAGCGGTAGAATGCGCAAAGACATACCAACAACCGTATGACAAGAAAACAAAAAAATCAGAGCAAAATATTGGAATGAAGAGAACATAACAGAAAAGTCGAATGGATAAGTAACAAAGACAAAGAGCTATAAGGACTTATGCTCTTGTTGGTTGGTTTGGAGTGTTACAACATACAATGAGAAAAACTTCATTTAAAACAAGTAACATCTAAAACTTAAACAATTTTTATAAAACAACAAAGCGTCAACTTGAATTTGAATGTTCAGAAGTTCCCTTTTACAAGTCGTAATTTTTCAAAGAGGTGGAAAGTCAGATATTAGGAAAAGGGGGGAAAGGAGGAAAATGTTTTTAAAGAGTACTTATTCCTTTTTTCTTTTCTTTTCTTTTCTTTCTTTTATTGTCAGGTAGTGGAACAAGCAGAAAAGTAGTTTCAGCTCTTAACTCGAGGGCGGATGTTACTTCTCGACTCATCACTGTATCTATGTGCTTCCTTTGGTCTCTTTTGTCCTCGCTGACTCGGTCACAGAAATCCCGAGTATTTATCTCTACCCACCGGCTCCAAATTCGTCACTCCAAAATCCTTCTCATTTTGGCGCGACCACTTCCCATTGGCTACTTTGATTTTTATTATTTTTCTTTTTTTCTGATTTTTAACCGGATGGTTTGCGTGGAGCCGATGCGTAGCGACGCATTTATACATTTTGTATGTGGCAGCCGACGAGTCAGCATCCGTTTGGGAGTTTTATTGTTAATTCCTAAATCCCCACAGACTCGAAGAAGGACTTAAGGCGAAAATACTCATTAATTCTCTCTAAACAGCACTAAAAAATTACCAAATTAGAAAATGCCAGGCCATGATGGCATAGATGGATACTGGTTTTAAAAAATCACCTCTTTCCACGACAGACTGTGGCTAACAAAACGAATAGATTCTTAGAAGAAATTGACATAAGGGGAATGGATGACCAAAGGAAAGAACCGGGATCTATAAAGACCCCCCCTCAAAAAAAGGAATCGCCCCAAACAATTACAGACCCATAAAATGCCTAACGACAATGTGAAAAATACAAACGGCACAAATCAGGAAGGAGATTGACTATTCGCTAATAAGCCGCGGACTGTTCCCCGAAAAACGGAAAGGATGCCACAAAGGAACAAAGATGTTGGAGAGCTACTATATATTGATCAACACACCGTCAAGGACAGAAAAATGAGACGCAAAAATGTAACCATTGCCAACGAACAGACATACGATACGGTCTTGCGAAACTGAATAATAGACTATTAAAATGTACCAGATTATCCGACGAGTCATGAAGTTTATCGAGAATAACGGGAAGAACTAGAGAGCGAGTGGAAAAAGCTTAGCTGAGGTGAAGATCCTGAGAGGAATATTCCAGGAAGAGGCGTTAACACCTCTATTTGTAATAAGTGATGATGCCACTCAATCACATTGAAAGGAAATGCACTGGCGGATATGTAGCGGATGGGATATTGGTATTTGGCTATCAGGATTTAATTTTGAGGTATCTCTAAACTAGAATTAATTTTATATTAAACAAAGTTAGAGATATAGTCGCCGCTAACAGTTGTCCTAATACAATAAAATAAGTACTTATAAAAGTAGGAAAAGAACATTGGGGGTGCCCTCGTGTTGTAATAGTTAAAGCGATGGACTGCAGAATCGTAGTACGCGAGTTCGTACTCCAGTCGCGCTATTACGTTCACTTTCGGGCACATACCCTTGGGAAAGGTATGAACCCCCTTATCCTCCAAGCTATGGGTTAAATAGTACCACTACTGTTCTTCTAGTAGAATGGCTTTGGCATTAAATAACCTAAAAGAGTTGATATGCTATTAAACAAAGAAACCAAACCAAAAAGAACATTAACTAGAATAATACAAGTTTTTAGGCTTTTGACAGACATGCAAAACAACAAAATTAAAGGTTTTCGGACTACTGTCTTCATCTTTATTGTTATTTCCACAACGATTCGGCCTATATATCCTCCGGCCTTCTTCAGGTGTTTGTCGAACTCGGGAAGCTTCAAGCGACTTCGAATTTCGTCCATTATTGAATCCTGATCTGATTCCGTTAGCCATTAAAAATAATAATGCTTCGTCTCAGAAATTTAGACAACTAACAAAATTAAACACAAAAAAACTAAAAACAAAAACAAACAACAATAAAAGAATTTGTACATCTCAGTGTAACCCGGATATGAGAGACCCGGATATAAGAGAAATCCGGATATAAGATATTTTATTTGGTCCCAAACTAGAGCCTGTGTTACCTAAACAAAATAGACGAAACCCCGGATATAAGAGACTTCTCAGGGCCTGAAAGCTCTCTTATATCAGGGTTACACTGTATATATAAGTTTAATGTGAAACAATGGATTATGAATGGTAAGGTTACAATGAAATATTTTACGGGCAGAAGTAAAGGGTTATTCTTTTTAGTCTCCTTTTCATAAGAAATTTATATTTAAAAATTTTTTAAATGTGTTTGCTTTAGTAAATATTTTTACTTACCAAGTCCTGCAGTGGTTAATAATCTTGTGGATTTATATTTTAATCGTTCAAGTCTATTTTCCGTCAAAGGTCCTTCGTTAATTGCTTATAGTTCCTTCCAAATTTATATGTCCGGTGTCCTATGTTCAAATCAGTTTTCTTTTAGGAAAGAGGAATATCAAAACTAGAAATAGGAAGTGACAAGGGCTCATAAATCAAATTTCTTCCAGACAATTTGTCTAGTACTTAGGGTATTCTTTAGACTTACTGGTGCTAATTTTGTTACATTCACTATCATTCATTTAATGCTGTTAAAAATTTGTGGCTTTTTGAGAACAAGTGACAGCAAGTATCTTTGTTCCAACATTATTATTTTTATTTTTATTTACTCATTAGAGTTTTTCACATCAGCGTTAGCTGATGGTCTTTCACTCAAGTCTCCAGGACTCTTCTCAGTATTCTGGCCGTTTTCAATAATGCTGTTTGGATGGTCTCCACTCGGCCGCCAACTTCCAAATCCTCCAGGCCCTTTAATAATCCTTTAGTTACTATGCCAAAAACACCAATGACAATCGGTATAATTGTCACCTTCATGTTCCATAGTTTTTTCAATTCTCTAGCAAGGTCGAGGTACTTATCTCTCTTTTCACATTCTTTCAGTTTTATTCTGTGGTCAGCCGGGACAGCAAAGTCGATAATTTTGCAAATTTTCTTTTTTTTGTTGGCTATTATTAGTTCTGGTCTTCTGGCCGAGATTATTATTATCATTATTCAACGTATATCTATATTGATTTCAAAGTATTTTGAATTTTGGGTCCCATAAATACAAACTTTATAAATCGTGAGAAAAAAATCAACCATATAATGTACGTAGATGGCAAAAAGAAAGAATCAGAAACCCTAATACGTGCAGTGAGGATAAAAAGTGACAATATAGGGATGGAATTTGGCATAGAAAAATGTGCCATGCTAATAATAAAAAGCAGAAAACGGCAAATGAGGTATGGAATAGAACTACCAAACCAAGAAAAAATCAGAACGCACGGAGAAAAGGAAACTTGAAGATATTGGAAACGGCCACCATCAAATAAGCAGTGAAGGAAAAAATAAAAATAAAAAAGAATAGCTCCCGAGAATGAGAAAACTACTTCAAACCAAACTCTACTGCAGAAATCTCATCAAAGGGCTATCCTCTTCGTAAGTTACCCGGGACCACTCTTAAAGTAGTCGAAGGAAGTGTAGCAAACGGTTTGTCTCTAAACTAGAAAAAAAAGAACAAACAACAATAACAAGAATTGGTAGGTCTGTATACATATATGAGATTTATGTGAAGTAAGAGGTTATGAATAGTACGTTTACAATGAAAACATTTTACGGACAGAGGTAAATGGTTTTCTTTTGGTCTTTTCTGGTATGGAATTTTATATCTAAAAGAATATTTTAAAGGTTTTGCATCTAGTAAATATGGTTACTTACAAAATCCTGTAATGGGTTTATAATCTTTATGTTTTGATCCTTCAAGGTTATTTTCATTAAAGGTCCTTCGTTCTTTGTTTTATATTTACTTTTCCGGGGTCCTGAGTTCAACTGACATTTCTTTTAGGAAAGGGGAATCTCTAAGCTCGAAACAAGAAGTGACAAGGGGTCATAAATCAATTTTTTTTCAGACAATTGGTCTAGCACTAAGGGTGTTTTTTGGACTTACTGGTGCTAATTTTGTTAAATTTACTGTCATATATTTAATGCTATTAAAAAAATTATTGGCTTTTTTTAGAACAAGTGACAGCAAGTCTCTTTGTTCAAACTTTATTATCATTATTATTATTAATATTATTGTTCAATATATATATCTATATTTGAATTTTGCGTCCCCAAGAAGAACTTCAACAAATGAACCAGAGAACAAGAAAACTGTTGACGATACCAAAGGCCTTACATCCCTGAGATGATATAGGCAGACTCAATGTGTCAAGAAAAGAAGATAGTGTTGATAAGACGTCTCCACGACTACATAAAAAAGAGCAAAGAAAGACGGATTACTGCGAACAGGCACCACGCAAGGATCAACTGAACGACATTAAATAGAAAACAAAAATGGTAAGAAAAACGACTGTATGGACATTTAAAGCCACAAACAAGCTAGATCTCACACGAGAAAGCTGAATAGCAAGCATAGGTTGCGTTGTGATAGAGACGATGCGATCAATCTTCTAATAACAGTAGATTAACGTAAAAAGGGTATAAGACTAGACACGACTAGGTGGGGAAGGTAATCCAAATTTAAATTTGACCATACGGACAAGTATTACATTCACAACCTAGAGTCGATCCTAGAGAATGAGACAAACAAGTTTCTCTGGGATTTTGAGATGAAAACGTCTATTCTCGGCCAGAAGACCAGACCTAGTGCTCGTCAACTAAAGTAAAAAAGAACCGGTCGAATTGTGGATTTTGCCGTTCCGGCTTAACACTGAAGAAAAACGAAACAAGAAATAAGTACCTAGACCTTGCTAGAGAACTGAACAAGCTATGGAACATGAAAGTGACGGCGATACCAATTGTAATTGGTGCACTTGCTATAATCACAAAAGTATTGGTACACGGACTCGAGGACATGGAAATAAGAGGACGCGTGTTGACCATCCGAAACGACAGCATTTTTTTTTAGATCGGCCAGAATATTAAGAAGAGTCCTGGAGACTTGAGGAGACATTCTGTTACTCAAACTCCCGTGAGAAACCATCAGCTAAGGCTGGAGTGAAAAACTCTGAAATAATAATAATAATAATAATTCTCTGGGATTTGGAGATACAAAATGATCACCTAATTCCGGCCATAAGACCAGATCTAGTTCGGAGGTGCCCGTGGTGTAATGGTTATCGTCGTAGGAAATGGACACGGTGACACGAGTTCAAATCCTAGACGCGGCTAATTGCATTTCACATAGCACTAATACTCTCGGGAAAGGTATGAATCCAATAATTCTCCCTCCAGCTATGGGTAAATAGTAGGACAGAATGGGTTCTTCAGCCTTGGTGAGGCAACTAGTCTAGGAGAAGGAAAACTCTGAGTTCAAACCTGTTAATCTCCGCTTAAGAATTGACCTTGTGTCATATCCTGCCCGAGCTGAGGGGTCGGTAAATATGATAAGACCAGATCTAGTGATAATTTTTAAAAAAGAGGGGAAAAAGAGGAAAAAAGAGAAACAGCTGAATAATCGACTTCGCCAATCTACTGGATCACAGAAAAGAAAACAAAAAAGAGGCAAGTTCTTGGATCTTTCCAGAAAATAAAAAAAATCTATGAAACATGAGCATAACGGTGATACCAATTTAAAATCATTCCCTTAGAACGTTCCCTAAAACGCTTGTTAAGGAGGTAGAATGAGTTGAAAATGAGAGGATGTACGGTGACCATCCAAACTACGGTCTTATAAAGATCGGTTAGAATACTGTGAAGAGTCCTGGAGACTTGCGGAAACTTGCTCACGTGGAAAACTATCAACTTAAACTACTGTAAAAATACTTGCTAGGTGTGAAATAATATCTATAAGGGTGAGATATAGCGTTTAAGTACTGTAAAAGAAAAACAGCTTTCTAATTGCAGACCACAGAGTGAAAGCAAAAGAAAGCGAAAAGAGAGATAAGTACCAAGACCTTGCTAGAGAACAAAGAAAGATTATTGAATATGAAGGTGATGGTGATACCAATTGTGGTGAGTGCACATGGAATAATCCCCAAACGATTGTTACAGGGACTGGGAAAATAGTCGGACGGACTAGGTTCTTTAGCCTTGGTGTGCCAACTAGTCTAGGAGAAAGAAAACTCTGAATTCAAACCTGTTAAACTCCGCTTAAAAATTGACCTTGTGTCATACCCTCCCCGAGCGGAGGGGGTGGTAAATATATATATATACTCATTTCATTTCACATAACACTGATACCCTTGTGAAAGGTAAGAATCCAATTATTCTCCCTCCAGCTATGGGTAAATAGTAGGGCAGACTAGGTTCTTCAGCTTTGGAGAGGCAACTAGTCTAGGAGAAGAGAAGAAAAACTCTGAATTCAAACTTGTTAAACTCTGCTTAAAAACTGACCTTGTGTCATATCCTGCCCAAGCGGAGGGGTTGGTAAATATGGTTACAGGGATTGGGTGACTTTTAATTAGAGGAGAAGTAGAAACCATCCAGACGATAGCATTATTAAGATCGACCAGAATACTGAGAAGAGTCCCGGAGACTTGATGTGTTTGCTGTTACTCCAACTTCAGTTTAAAACCATCAACTTATGAAATATACTAGTTTAGCTGGCGACTGATTCAATGTGGCCGCATGATAACACCAACAAAGTGGTCCCACAGCAAAGCGAAAAATAAAAAATGATGGTGAGAATATAATCTATTGCCTATGGATAGAGTGAAAGATATTTTCGTTCACAGATAAGATCAACATGTTACCGGGAAAAAAAACGGAAGTATGTAAGTTCTGATACCCAGCCATAAACTGAAAAATACGTGGGCGAAGAGGATATTCATATTTTCGCATGGGACTTGAGAGATAATATAAAGTCTGTAACTTTGGACTGAAAGTAGAGGTCGGCTGGTCGCTCAAGCGAAGGGGGAGACCTGCTGGGCACTCAAACAGACCTGTCAGCTCCTCGTGTGTGTTCTCTGGCTGTCGAACTACTTCACCCCGCCACAGAAGAAAGATATGTGCAAACTCTCTCTGATTATATTCCTACAACACAAAATCGTCGCCGTCGAAGAATAAAAATATAAATTATGTCTTTTATATATCTATGAGTTTTTCATTGTTTGTTCAGTGGTGCAGTATACTACACTTACGTTGGTGTAAAAAATTCTTAAACGAGTAAAACAAGAATAATAATGATAATAAAAAAGTAATATTCAATAAACATAATATACAATAACAATAACATTGTTAATGTTAAATAATGTTAAACTATGATAATAACTTTTTTTGTTTCTTTTTTAGTGAACATATTCACCTACCTCGAACGCAGTGTCTCATCAACCGAGAAAGACGCCAACACGCAACTATCAAAGGCATGGACAACTATGGATAGGCTATCGGTTATATAGAAGTCAGACCTGACCGATAAAATAAAACGCAGTTTTTTTCCAAGCGGTGGTCGTGTCGATACTACTATTTGGATGCACTATATGTACACTAACTAAACACATGGAGAAAAAGCTTGACGGCAATTACACAAGAATTCTGCAAGCTGTATTGAACAAGTCCTGGAAGCAGTACCCCACAAAACAGCAGCTATACGGCCACCAACCACCCATCACAAAAGCTATCTAAGTGAGACAAACCAGCCATGCTGGACACTGCAGGAGAATTAAGGAGGAACTCATAAGCGATATACTCCTGTGGACCCCTTCACAAAGGCAGGACGACAAGGTAGAACTTATATACAACAGCTCTATGCCGATACAGGATGTAGCCTGGAAGACCTGCCGGGAGCGATGGATGATGGAGACGGGTGACGAAAGAGGGTCAGGGAGATCCGTGGTAGCAACGATGATGATGATGATAATAATAACATTGATAATAATAATATTCAAGGATAATGATAATACCAAAGAGATGAAAAAGCTTTTGAACATGAAAGGGAGGATAATAAAAATTATAGGTTCGGTTTGGGTTCTTTGTTTTAATGGCATATCATCCTTTGTAGCTTATTTAATACCTAAGCCATTCTCCTAGAAGAACAGTAGTGGTACTATTTAATCCATAGCTGGGAGAATAAGGGGGTTCATACCTTTCCCAAGAGTATTTGCCCGAAAGTGAACGTAATAGCGCGACTGGAATACGAACTCGCTTACTATGGTTCCGCTGTCCATCGCTTTAACCATTACACACCCTAAGAATTGTAGTTGATGCAATTGGGACGATTTTGAAATTAGAGGAAAAATCGAGACCAGCGTTGCAAATATCGACCAGAATACTGAGAAGAGTCCTGGACCAACAGTTAAAACAAGTGTGAAAAAATTGCTAAGAGTAAAATAAATATGTAAATAAGAATATTAGAAAATAAATTTCTTTTCTCTTATTTCATTTTATCAAAACATCTATCGCTCTAGTAACACTTTTTTCATCATCTTAAAGTTCTTATGAAGGTTTACTAAAACCGAAACGTTTTAACGTTGACTTTCCGTAATAAGAAATTATCACTTATGGATTACTTTGTTTTTTTATTTTCTTCATTATATCATCATCATCATGTCGTGCCGCTAGCACCAATATCCCTGACCCTCTCTCGCCACTATTCCCTATCGTTCATCGCCTCTGGCAGGTCTTCAGGGCTACATCCCGTATCCTCACATAGCTGCTGGATATATGTTCGAGCTGGTCGTCCTGCTTTTGCTCGGCCATATGTGAGGGTCCATAGGAGTACATCACTTATGAGCTCGTCCTGCGTGTCTGGTTCGTCTAACTTGGATAGTTTTCGTGATGGGAGGCAGATGGCCGTATAGTTGGTGCTTTGTGGGGTGTTATGTGTGTGTGTGTGTGTGTGTGTGTGTGTGTGTGTGTGTGTTTCATTAAATAATAAAGACACATCTTGTCTCTATAATTTATTTAAGATCCTTTCGAGTTTTCTGATAAGTGTCTTAGTTTTAGGTTGAAATTGGTTCATGAATTTCCCAAAATTCTCCTGAGTGCTTTCGGACCCTTCGTAGGCCATCATCAGGGGTTGCTTGCTTGTTTAAGGTGTGTTAGGGAAATTCATCTACCAATTCCCTCCTGAAACTAAGACACTTATCAGAAAAGTTGAAAAGGCCTTAAATGAATTATACAGACAAAATTTGTCTTTATTATTCTAGGTAACATGCTTAAATGAACGACTGCGGCCTAACCACACACACACACACACACACGTATATATATATATATATATATATATATATATATATATATAAGAAACACTCCAAACATAAAGCCTACTAATTCTTTTACTAAAACATCAACAGATAGAAAAGGACTATTACACTGTCTTCCGTTGCAGAAACATATTCTTCACATATTTTCCTCCTTTCGCCATTGATTTTTTTCAGCGCTTTTTGCATAAAAACCACGCTTTCATTTTTTTTGTGCTAATTTTTTTGACATTAACAATCGCTTTTCTTTTTTCACCATTAGATCAATTTTTTAAGTTCCCTTGAGAACAACTTCTAGCAAGCTGTGGAACACAAGAATATATTCTCAGCTGTTAGATATTTTAGCATCTAAATCCCAGAAAACCCTTTTTGACTTGCGTCAAATTATTGTACACTAAGCCAAGTGAATCTAATTCTATGGTGAAATGATAAAAAAAAGTCTTCTTTAACGGAGGTTTTCAACATGCCATTAAGATTGTTTTTGTTTTTTTTTACTCTTTCCGAAAGGAGCTCATCTGAGAGATCACCATCGAACATGTTAAAGTTTCTGACATTTTCAAAGTGTCAATATGTCCGGATACAAGGCACAAATGGTGTTTGGGCTTTGCGTAGCTTTGAATCCTTCAGGAAATCCATTGAGTAACTAACACTATCAATAACATTTTTTAATTCGTTATCTGAACTCACAGAATAGAAAAAAAATTAAAATGTAGAAAAAATTATGATCTGGATCTAAATATGACGTTAGGCGAGAAAATTTTCAAATCCACTTGGTGATCTGATATTGACTTTTCGAGAACAAATCCAACATTACCTAACAGTATACTAATCTTTCTTTCTTTCTTTCTTTCTATTGCGTTCTGGTTAGTGAACGCTTGTATTATTAAAAAAAAAAAAAAGGACAAACCTCGATATGAGAGGAAATAGAGATATATTCTCAGGAAAAAGTATATACAATAGAGAGACTATTAGCGGACAAGAACATAGTATAGTGACTACAGAATAGAGATATAGTCCAACGATAGTATTGGCTTCCGTTATTACGGTAGCAAGTAAGATGATCTAGTGCGATCTCCAGTCTCCAACGCTCTAATACTATACCTATAAGAAGCTCCCCTTCACCTTCTAGTCATCCCTGGTATTATTAGCTACTGCTATATATGGCAGATGGATTAGTTCATCGCGTGGAAAAAGGTGGGTGATACCCAACACTTTCTTTCTTTCTTTCTCCTCCCACACTCTCTCTTTTTCTCTCCTTCTCTTATCTCAAAGGGGTGCGTCAAACTAATTTTTGGATTTTCAATGAAATCTTTCAATATACCGTTAAAGAATACATTACTATTAATCTAACATCTAAAAACACGCGTGAAAGCATGAGTAGCGGTTATATTTAGTTTCTGCTGAAGAACTTAAAAAATCAATTTCGTCTATCCCTTTGACATAGAACTCGGAGATAACCACTGTCACGGTGATAGTCGTTATTCCAATATATATATATATATATATATATATATATATTCTTTTGTCAGTGTGTTTTATGGAAAATAACCGACTAGGATATAGTGCTTAGCAATTCATTCAGCTTTTAATTTTAGCCGACAAGATGTCACAACTGTGGTTGTTGGTAGTTCTAAGTCCTTATAGTGAAATTCGAGTATGTGTACTTATGACTTTTTCGGTTATTTTCGGGCACATTAGTGCTTCCGGGTGGTGGGATGCTGTTCTAGAAATTGGCCTAGGCATCCCTACATAACGTCAAGCGCACCTAAAAATTCCTTGATCACAGAGAATGAATCCAGCCATCCAATGCATAAGAGCACTTACGTCCTCGAAAATGACTGAAGGTAGTCATAAGTACCCATATTCAGACTACTCTAAAAATGACTCTGAATAGTTCTTAAGTTGCGACGTCTTGATCTCTGAAAAGAAAATCTGGATAAAAAGCTAAACGCTACATCCGTGTCTGTCATTTTAAATAAAACATGAAAAGAGAATATATAGATATATATATATATATATATATATATATATATATAGAGAGAGAGAGAGATAGATAGATAGATAGATAGATAGATAGATAAATATATATATATATATATATATAGAGAGAGAGAGAGAGATAGAGAGAGAGAGAGACTTTGGATAAGAGTCGATGAATAGTGTCGTGATTAAAGTTTGAATGTTAATTAAATCAAATCCATCGTTCGTGCGCCACCTAGTGGTTTTCGTCTGTGTCAAGTAAAACCGACTCCCCGGCGAGTACTACAGAAAAGCTTCAGAAGGTCAAAAAAGCCTGCAGACAGGACGACAAACCTCTCATAAACGAAATCAAATAGTCAATCTTTTACCAACAAAGTAATTCATCGTATTTCAACGTTAATTTCCATCTTCTACACAGCATCGATGCATTTGCCTTTTTCGGTAGATTGATTGATTTCAACAGCATATCAATGCGTCGGGGTTGTTTTATACCAAGATGGTTGGTTGGTTGGTTGGTATTTATGGCATATTTATTTAACGCCAAATCCATTTCTATGCAAATTGTCAGTTCTCTTTCAAACAATTCAGTTTTGCATGAGTACACAGTTTAATTGTCAAAAACATTTCTAGCAACACAGTTTGTTCAAACAGTTCTAATTCAGCTAATTTAGTTTAGTATAAGTACAGATTTTGTTTACACACAGTTAGATGTCAAAACAGTTCTATATTAAATAATTCAGTTTAGTGTAAGTACAGTTCAATGTAAAAACAGTTCCATTTCAAAGATTTCAGTTTAACATAACCGCGCAGTTTAAATGTAAGTACAATTCAATTGTTAAAAACATTTTCATTTCAAGCTATTCAGTTTAGTCAAACAGTTCTATTTCAAACAATTCAGCTTAGCATAAGTATGCAGTTAGTTCTATTCAACCCATAGATTGGGCCCAATCAGATGCTACCATTCCGGGCTAGAGTGTACGTGGGACCTATTGCAATGAAAGGGTTCTCTGTATTCCCCAAAGCTCCAGTATTACTGGAACCTCACTATCAGATTGGTTAGTTTCATATCCAGGACACTTGTTGGGGGGTCTTATCCCTCTGCAGAGGTGCAGTCGGTGTATTCTACAGCCCCAGCCAACTGGGCAATTTATACCAAGAGTTTATAGAATAATGTATATTAAACATTTAAGCTTACGTTTTCGTTCATTTGTTTAAGAGTTTATTCACTTTTTACTATTTTATCTTCACGATATTTCATCCCCTCTTGCATAGTTTTTAAATAATTCCTTTGTATGGTATTGACTATGTTTACGTTTAAAGCTTTTTGTGCAATCTTCTTTCTGTCAAGAAGAATAAAATGTAATCCACGAAGATATATTCAAATAAGTCTTTAATATTGTTTCCATTGAAAAAAACGTTGTCTTGTGAGATGTGAATTTTCATATTCAATGAAAGAATGTTTAATAGAGTAGAGTGTTTGGCATCCTATGAATTGTGGTTGGTCTTGTTTGAGTATAAAGGAGTGTATACGTCTTGCTTGACCAAGCACAATTGGGATATAGTGATTCGAAAAGAAAGTTTCCTTATGAGAATTAAATGTAATATAATGACCGAGGTATTTCGTTTTATATATCTTGCCTTTGGGTTTAGTTTGGCTGAGAACCCTTTGACTCAGCACATGGGTTAGTTAGGTGCAAACTTGAGCGCAGGTGTTAACTCAAGCACGGGGAGGATATGTCGATCACAGATGTCAAAATAAAAATCCCAGGACCAGTGGATGTAAATGACGTCATGCACCGGAAGCATGCGTGGACGATTTGGGGGGGATTTGAAAAAAGTCAGTGAGTTGAGAACTAGACTCCGAACGGGTAGGGTCGACTTTCGAGGCTCGCTGAGGCCAGACGAATTTGTGCGCGACGGGCGCCGCACGTGATGGGGTGGGCAGATGGAAAAGCCTGAGTAGAAAAAATGTGTCTCTCTCTCCTTATGTCGAAGAACCTTTAAACTCAAAGGTAATAAAAAGTTTCGTACCTGAACTAAGAAGTTGTAAGTGTTTTTCGTGTTTCTGGATTCCTATGTTCTATGTATATATTTTATGAACATTCTATGTACGTTTCCCATATCCGTATCATGGGTATGGTTCATAAATCTCTATTCAATGAGAGAAAAATGAACTGGGTAGAGAGTGAGACTTGCAATAAACTATGTATGAATGAGTGTGTAAGTCTTTCGGGCTCAAACACAATTGGGATATAGTGATTAGAAAAAAAGTTGTCTCATGTGATTGGTTGGTTGGTTGTTTGGGTTTTATGGCGTATCAACCTTTGTAGGTTATTTAAAGCCAAGTTTTGTCTATATGTATATACATTCAACCAAAGATTTCTGGACGAATACTTAGTAGGTAAAATTTTCTATGAACATGATTTCATTTGTTTGCACATGATTAATCAGTTTTAATTCGTCATATTTTCTCGTACAACCCTGTCTCTCGCAAGAAGGACAGAACGTCATCAGTTTTGACGTTTTCGAAGAATTCGGTTAGACTAGTCATCTTAAAAAATCGCTTTCTGATGACAGCGAAAGTTCTGCATTCTATAAGAATGTGTTTAACCGTGCAAGTTGTCTGACACGTCAAACACTGTCTTATGTGAATTAAATCTCTGTATTCAGTGAGAGAATGTCTAACTGCGTAGAGAGTATGATATACTATAAACTGTGTATAAATAAGTGCGTAAGTCTTTCGTGAGCAAACACAATTAGGATATAGTGATTCGAAAAAAAGTTTCCTTATGGGAATTAAATCTCCCTATTCAATGAGAGAATGTCTAACAGGGTAGAGAGTATGTCACACTATAAACTGTGTATGAATGAGTGCGTAAGTCTTTCGTGACCAAGCACAATTGGGATATAGTGATTAGAAAAATAAAACCTTGTCTTATGAGAGCTAAATTTTTGTATTCTATGAGAGAATGTTGAACAGAATAGAATGTTCGGCCTGCTCTAAACTCTAGTAGATCTTCTTTAAATATCAATGAGAGCTTAAGTCTTCTGTGACCAATGCAGAATCGGCATAGAGTGACTTATTCCTTTATGGATTTTCTGATAGCTGGTTTCCATTCTCCTTGCGTGGGTGTGATCAAAAACATTTATTATTTACGTTTTATTTAAACGTTGTTGCCATTTTGTAATGGGGAATTTGTTGATTTTGGTTATCGTCACAAAGACGATCATAATTTGCGTTTACAAGGAAATATTTTCAAAACGGAATTATCTTTTATTCATCTTTTAAATATCATTTTCTTGATGTGATCGTCTTAAAAAGGGGGAAAATACACAAACCGGCGATATCAAAACTAAAACTAAAGATTATGACGCTAGAGATTAGGGGAGATATATTTTTACTTTTGAGAATTGAAGCTATTTTGAATACTGAAAATAGACTAATGTTGAATTTTTATATTAATATTTATGTATAGTTGTTTATCGACGCTAACAAAACCGTATGGAGAAAAAGCTTGACGATAATTCCATAAGAATGCTGCGAGCGATATTGAACAAGTCCTGGAAGCAGCATCCGACAAAGCAGCAGCTGTATTGTCACCTACCACCCATCACGAAAACTATCCAAGTTAGACACTGCTGCAGAAGTAAGGACGAACTCATAAGCTATATACTCAAGTGGACCCCATCACATGGACGAGCAAAGGTAGGACGACCTGCTAGAATCAATATACAACAGCTCTATGTCGATACAGGACGTAGCCTTGAAGACATACCGGGAGCGATGGACGATAGAGACGGGTAGCTAGAGAGGGTCAAGAAGATTCGTTGGTTGGTTGGATTTAATGGCTTATCAACATCTATAGGTTATTTAATGCTGGAGCCTTTTTACACATATTATATATATGATTTGTAAACGCATATTTTTAGGTTGGTGATGGTTGGGTTTTATGGCAAATTAACCTCTTAAGGGTCATTGAGTGTCAAATTCTGATATGTATGTGTATATATATATATATATATATATATATATATATATATATATATATATATATAAATGAATATTAATTGTAAATAAAAAAGATTAATGCTGGCGGCTCGACATGATGATGATCGTTGATTAAGAGAGTTTTTAAAAATATTTTAAAAGATATTTTTAAGATAATCTTTGTATTTTGAATATTTTTAAATAAATATTTTAATGAAATATCTTATAAATACTTATTAATAAATATATTCATAATAATGTATATATTAATAATATTTTAATAGATATATCTTTTAGTATTTTATGAATATTTTAATAAAGTATTCTTTAATAGAATATATTAAATAATTTTTTGATAATTTGTTTTTAATATCGTTCATATTTAGAAAATGTACCAGAATTCACTACGAGGCCGGCCTTTAATTCTACAAATAAGGACAAGTTGCCTATCTTTAAACAAAGTAATTTAATATGTAAATTTGTATGTTGATGTAGTTCGACATATATAGACATGACTTGTCAACGCCTCGAAGTGAGTTAGACAGCATATACCCAGAGTTCTCTTGTCAGGCGGACTAACATCTGGGAACTCTCAGGCAATGGATTTGGCTATTGGTGAGCATTTGCTTGCTAGAAATAGTTGCAGAACCCGTTATGAAGATGGTTGTTTCTCTGTCCTGCAAAGAGCTAGAGACAAATCACATCTCAAAGTCTTGGAGGCAATTTATATTTTTATGAATCGCCCCTCTCTATGGAGGCAGTTAAACAATCCTATCTTAAATATTTTTGGGGAACTGCTGGAGACTGGGGTGATTTAAAAAAATTTTTTTACCTCGTCCCTGCAATCCAAATTTTATAATTTTTACCCCCGTTTTTTTTTTTACCGATTTCCGTTTATTTCCGTATTTCATGGTCAATTTGACGCAAAAATTGTCCCTGGCTTTTTTACTAAACGCTTTCAACCCTACTTTGGAGTCATCGTTTGTGGTGGCCATTCAAAAAAGAAATTCTTAAACAGCTACCAGTAATCCAGATGATATCAGGACCGTATTCAGGACTGGCTTGACTATCTCTTCTGGAACTAACCCCTATAAGAATTTTATGAAGTGTATAATAGTGGCTTGAACTACCAAACACACTTTCTCAAAATCTATAAGACTACCTTGTTGTAATAAACAGCTGTCCAGTGTTTCCGTATGTCGTGCGTAAGTGTTCACCGAATTTTCCTGTCACGTTAATTCAATTCACAATATAATTCCTCTACTAAAATAGAAAAAGTAAATATCTTCTTGGAGTCTAACACTGAATGGTTCGGTAAGGAAAGACTACATGATATGAAAGGTTAAACTGCAAACATTTAATATCTACATATATTGTACACAATAATAATTGTCCTAAAACATACGAAATAAAAGCACAATAGTTTTTCCAAGAACAAAGTTATGAATGGCAGAAGTTACACTTACGTAGATTTGGTGTAGTGTAAGTTTTTGTAAGGTGTATAAACTTGAAAAGAGAGGTCCGTGGTGTAATGGTTATCGTCGCAGAAAATGGACACGGCGACACGAGTTCAAATCCTGACCGAGACTGATTGCATTTCACATAGCACTAATACCCTTGGAAAAGGTATGAATCCAATTATTCTCCCTCCAGCTATAGGTAAATAGTAGGGCAGACTAGGTTCTTCAGCCTTGGTGAGGCAACTAGTCTAGGAGAAAGAAAACTCTGAATTCAAACCTGTTAAACTCCGCTTTAAAACTGACCTCGTGTCATATCCTACCCGAGCGGAGGGGTTGGGTAAATATGATAAACTTGAAAAGAACCGGACGAAAGGGCCCTCGTTCATTTTACTATTTTAGTATAGTTCCTCCTCTTTCGTTACCAATGATGTCTCTGTTAATCTGTTTATATATATATATATATATATATATATATGCTTGTTTCCATTTGCGTGTGTGTTTATTTCATGTTTTATTTATTCTAAATTTTGTTTCCGGGTATTTAAAGGTATAGGACTTTCCTTCTATAATTATATCACATACTCCACAACGGCAAACATTTAGTATTTACATATATGGTATACAATAATAATTGTCCCAAACCATACTAAACAAAAGGACAATAATTGTTCCAAGAACAAAGTGATGAATGGCAGAAGCTACACTTACGTAGGTTTTGTGGAGTGTCAGTTTTCGTAGGGTGTATAAACTTGAAAAGCGCCGGACGAAAGGGCCCTCGTTCATTTCACTATTTTAGTATAGTTCATCTTCTTTCGTTACCAGTGATGTTTCTGTTAATCTGTTTATATATATATATATATATATATATATATATATATATATATATATATATGCTTGTTTCCATTTGCGTGTGTGTTTATTTCATGTTTTATTTATTCTAAATTTTGTTTCCGGGTATTTAAAGGTATAGGATTTTCCTTCTATAATTATATCACATACCCCACAACTGCAAACATTTAGTATTTACATATATGGTATACAATAATAATTGTCCCAAACCATACTAAACAAAAGGACAATAATTGCTCCAAGAACAAAGTGATGAATGACAGAAGCAACACTTACGTAGGTTTGGTGGAGCGTCAGTTCTCGTAAGTATGAATCCAATTACTCTCCCTCCAGCTATGGGTAAATAGTAGGAAAGACTAGGTTCTTCGGCCTTGGTGAGGCAACTAGTCTAGGAGAAGGAAAACTCTGAATTCAAACCTGTTAAAATTCCGCTTAGAAATTGACCTAGTGTCATATCCTGCTCGAGCGGAGGGGTTGGGTAAATAGGATTACGTTTTGTTCCCAACACCCCTAACAGAATACAGCGTGACTAAAAATCGCGTGTACTCCATCCTATGCAGCTGTGTATACAAAGGCGAGACATGATGCCTACTAAAAGTTAGGCTTGAGGAACATCGGAAAGCGGAAAGAGGTCAACTGAGGTCGAAAAGCTGGTTATGGCTTGCCATATAGGAAAAGAATAGTGTTGTATAGTGGCTCGGGTTATATAGCCGCATAAAACTTCATGTATACATATACAAATATATGCGGAACATAATCAAACATAATGACGAACTTTAATGAACGAGCGAACACACTTCTTTATAAAGATATATCTCTCACACTTTATTCTCGAAAGGGTTGATGTTGGTTGTGTGTGAGAGATGAGTTGGAGACGGGGACAGATTGCTACATATTGACCCCAAGTTCTTCGGACCATAGCAGCACTTCTTTCTCATCTTGGCTAGGGTTGCTCAACCATGGGTCACTGAGGGCCCAAAGCCCTCTGTCTGCCACTGGCGCTCATTTCGGCATCTTCACCCCAACTCACTCCAACTCCAACTGAATCAAGCCGTCTGGTTATATTTTTGTTTGACGTCCACCTGCTTCTGGTGCATCTCTTAATTGACGGCTCGGTCGAGGGTCAATATGTTACACTCATACCATGTGACTTCTGGTATCGCAGAGGTATAAAAGACGTCGTGTTTCTTAAGCACGAGGGTTCTGCAAGATTGTTTTCCGAATGTTTGTTGTTGGTTTCCTGGCGTCTGGGGCACCACTTTTGGCGGATGCCGACAGGGCCGAAGGTATTTTTGGATTTTGCCGGACGTGCGTGGGCTGCGGCCCTGTGTCCAGACCCACTTTAAAAAAGGCCTTGTGCCGTACTTGTTCGGTGGTGGGACGGAGAATAAATAAAGTTTTGCTAGATTTCGGTCAGAAGTAAGATCAACTTCGGACGTAACACCTACAGCGCAAGACTTATAATATTTGTTGAACTGTACCACTTCAGTTAATAAATAATTAACCCTTTATTTCACTGGGTATCTCTTCCTTACCACGATACAACTAATAGGTAAACTATTTGCCGTTATTGGATGAAGATAGAATAGAACTCCAATGAATAAGACATCTTAAACAAGCAGCGCATATGGTGGACTACAGTGACCTGTTGAGTAGAAAAGAATACGGACCAATAATCGAATAAAGCTAGATAAAAAGTGCAATATAAGCTAAGGTAAAAATCTTATATGATAATGATAATAATAATAATAACAGAAGGAGTATAAGGCGAGACACGACAGGGGCGGCAAGGTGATCCACTGGGAAATGTGCAAGAAATTTCAATTTGACCATACAAACAAATGGTATATGCACAACTCTGCACCTGTCCTAGAAAATGACACACATAAACTCCTCTGGGACTTTAACACACAAACGCATCACCTAATCCCGGCCAGAAGACCAGACCTTAAAATAATCGACAAGGAAAAGAGAATTTGCAAAATTGTCGACTTTGCTGTCCCGGCGGACCACAGAATAAATCTGAAGGAATGTGAAAAGAAGGATAAGTACCTCGGCCTTGCTAGAGAATTGAAAAAGCTGTGGAACATGAAAGTAACGATTGTGCCAATTGTGATTGGTGCGTTAGGCACAATAACTTAAGGATTATTAAAAGGCCTGGAGGACTTGGAAGTTGGCGGACGGGTAGAGACTATCCAAATGACAGCACTGCTGAGAACGACCAGAATCCTGAGACGAGCCCTGGAGACCTGAGGAGACTTGCTGTCACTCAGACTCCAGTGAAAAACCATCAGCTAGCACTGATGTGAAAATCTTAAATGAGTAAACAATGATATCAAAGCTGGAATTGATTAGACGCAACAAAACAGCGAATGTAGGTTATGTGGTGATAGAGACGAAACGACCCATCGCATAATAAGTGAATGCAGCAAATTAGCGCAGAAAGCGTTTAAGACTAAACGATTGGGTTGACAAGGTGATCCACTGCGAATTTTGCAAGAAATTTTAATTTCACCATATGAAAAAATGGTGTATGCACAACCCAGAATCTGTCCTGGAGAATGCGACACACGAACTCCTCTGGGATTTTGAGACACAACCGGATCACCTAATCTTGGCCAGACGACCAGACCAAGTAATAATAAAAAAAAAATGAGAGCTGGCCGAATTGTGGACTTTGGTGTCCAAGCTGACCATAGAGTAAAGTTGGAAGAAAGTGAAAAGAAGGATGAGTACCTCGACCTTGCAAGGGAATTGAAAAAACTGTGGAACATGAAAGTGACGATTATATCAATTGTAATCGGTGCTCTTGGTACAGTCACTCTAAGATTGGTACAGGGACTTGAGGACCTGGAAATAAGAAGACAAGTGGAAACCATCCAAACTAAGTATTATTGAGATTGATTAGAAAACTGAGAAGAGTCCTGAAGAACTGAGGAGATTTTGCTGTAACTTAAACTTCAGTGAGAAACCATCAGCTAACGCCAGTGTAAAAAACTCTATATGGAGTAAGAATAAAACACATGTTGAATGTTATAAGTCGATAAAGACATGATGTTTATAAGTCCCGAAAATTCACTTGTTCGACAAGACACATGACTTAATTGATATAGGCGTTTGGTTAAAGATGTT
>OY757947.1:33057310-33069810 GCA_963585895.1 Sepioteuthis lessoniana | reverse complement strand
CACAGAGCTGCTGTATATATGTTCGAGCTGGCCGTCCTGTTTTTGCTTGGCCATATGTGGGGGTCTATTGGAGTACATCATTTATGAGCACGTTCCTGCTTTTCCAGCAGTATCCTGCATGTCTGTTTCGTCTAACTTGGATAGTTTTTGTGATAGGATGTAGTAGCCGTATAGTTTGTTGCCTCCAGGACTTATTCAATATTGCTCGTAGCATTCTTGTGTAATTGCCGTCTAGCTTTTTCTCCAGCCGTATTGTTAGCGTCCAAGTAGTGCATTCATATAGCAGTATCGATACGACCGTAGCTTGGAAGAAACTGCGTTTCATTTTATCGGTCAGGTCTGACTTCCATATGATCGATAGCTAATCGATAGCTGTCCATGCCTTCGTTAGTCGCGTGTCAATGTCTTTTTCGGTTGATGAGACACTGCTTCCTAGGTAGACGAAGTTATCTTCTAGTTTCAGAGAGCTTCCGTCTAGTGTGAAAATGTCGCCTGTTTAATTAAAGCCATGTATTCCGTTTTGTGTGCATTGACATGGAGGCCAATGCCTGCAATGGCTCGTTCCAAACAATGCAGTAGTGTTTCGGCTTGGTTGGGTGTATTTGCCAGAATCGCTCTGTCATCGGCGTTGTCGGCGTCGGTAATTGTTTTTGTAAGGTACCTTCTGCTTCTTTTCTTTGTTAGCTCGAAGCCGTTTTCTTCGATGTTAAACTAAAATGTCTGAAACTTTTTTCAGAATTACTTTATTCGTCGATAAATGGCCCGGTAAGGGTTGATATGCCTAAAACACAACAACTAAGCAAACACTCAGACTCTACACAGGCCTGCATCAAGTGCTTTGAGGAAGTACACTCGGCCTGGATCGAGAGTGTGTCAGTTGGAAGGCTCTCCATCTTGCTACAATGCTGTGCAATGTCACACAAGTTGGAGAACCCAGTCTTGGCAGTGAGACGATTGAAAAGTGCAGGAAACCTAGGGTAACATATATATATATATATAACTCTTCACTCCTCTTCCTTCCCCCGTGTCTATTCTGATTTATTTTATCCATAAAATCTGAAGAAGTCCTGTTATATTTTTCAATCCTAAAGTAACTGGTCTTTGGTTTTTTCTTTAAAGAAAGTATTGCTCTGTAAAATTAGTTACACTGAGCCCTCTACCAGGAAAATTTAAATGTTCAGCTTTTGAATGATTTCTTGTCCTGAAGGAATTACTCCCAACTCTGGTTTAACTGGACCGAATAATACCCCTATATATATATATATATATATATATATATATATATATATATATATATATATATATATATATATATATAAATGCTTTTTCATTGATATTGAGCACGATTTAACAATACTGCAACATTCGGTCCTTCATTAACTCACCAAGGGAGCTAGTAAGAACCATAAACCTATTATATGTATATATATATATGTGTGTGTGTGTGTGTGTGTGTGTGTATGTGTGTGTGTGTACTTGTGTTCATTTTTAAATGATAAAAATGAACGCTAATAATCACACACACACACACACACACACGTACATATATGTGTGTGTGTGTGTGTGTGTGTGTGTAGATATGGAAGTCAATGATGGAAATGAATCCGAAAATATAGAGAAAATTGAAAAACAAGGTAAACAAAAGAGAAGAATTTAATCAAAAAGAAGGTCGACGTTATAACGTTTCGGTTCTGACGAATCTTCATCAGGACTAGGAAAGACGATATCGAGTGAAGTTAGATCAATGAATAAAAATCTAATATAAAAATAAGATTAAAAATTCATCGATGATCTGACATCACTCGATATCATCTTTCCTAGACCTGATGAAGATTCGTTAGAACCGAAACGTTAGAACGTCGGCTTTCTTTTATTCGGTTGGATTTTCTTGTTCTTCAATATTTCTCTTTCTCTCTCTCTCTCAATATATATATATATATATATATATATATATATATATGTATTTGCATTTAGTTTCATCTAGATTATTTTTATTGTTTATTAAACCTATATTTATCTACTTGAATGGTTGATTGATAGATAGATAAATACATAGATAGATGTTCATTGTTCGTATATTCTTTTATGAATTAAGCATATTCGACAATTGTTTGCACATGCGCACTCTTGTGCGTTTGGTATGCGCGAGTGCAACCAGCCTTTCCCCACTTTCGGAAAATGCCTTCTGCTGCTGCCACGCGAAGCTGTCTGCTTTCAGAGACTACCAACTCTGCACACCATACCCCAGTTCACCTGTTCACCAGAGCGTCGTCCTTAATCTGAAACTACTGCCACCAATGATCGTGGAATCGGCGGGTTTTCCACACAATCAAAACGAAACAACGAAAATATGTCCATTTTTCCCACACAATTGCTGCTGCTGCTGTTAGTGTTATCCGTTTCGTGTTGCAGGCAACATGGCGAGAAAAAATACAACAAAATAACAACATTATTACTAAATACGAGCTAGATTAACATTTGAAAATATATACAGTATACCATGTATATTCGGGTATGACTCGAAAAAAAGGAATAATGTAATTTTGAGAAAAAATGGCGTTAATTTTGCCATAAAAAATTTTAAAGCTTCAAATTAAAATTTTTCCCGAAAAAAACTTATAAATTATTCGGCACTGACTGTAAATTAAAGTCGATGTATACACGAGCCAATTTATAATTATTTTACTCATTTGAGAGTTTTTTTTTCACCAACGTAGCTGATGGTCTTTCACTGGAGTTTGAGTGACAGCAAGTCTCCTTAGGTCTACAGGACTCTTCTCAGTATTCTGGCCGATCTCAATAATGTAATCGTCTGGATGGCATCCACTTCTCCTCTTATTTCCAAATCCCCCAGTCATTTTAATAATCTTTTATAATTTTATATAATTGGTACAAACGCCACTTTCATGTTCCACAGTTTTTTTCAATTCCCGAGCAAGGTCTAAGTACCCATCCTGCTTTTCACTTTCTTTCAATTTTACTCTATGGTTAGCAGGGACAGCCAAGTCCACAATTCTGCAAGTTCCCAGAGGAGTTTGTGCATCTCATTTTCCAGGACAGATTCTGAGTTGTGTATATTTGGTCGTATGGTCAAATCTAAATTTCTTGCACAATTCGCGGTGGATCATCATGCCCACCCAGTCGTGTCTAGTCTTATACTTTTTCTGTACTATTATTACTCCTTTAGAGTTTTTCAATCAGCGTTACCTGTTTGGTTTTCACTGGAATTTGAGTGACAGCAAGTCTCCTCAAGTCTCCAGGACTCTTCTCAGTATTCTGGCTGTTCTCAATAATGCTGTCATTTGGGTGGTCTCCACTCGTCCGCCAACTTCCAAGTCCCCCAGGCCTTTTAATGATCCTTTAGTTATTTTGCCAAAAGCACCAATCACAATTGGTACAATCGTTTCTCTCATGTTCCACAGCATTTTCAATTCTCTAGCAAGGTCGAGGTACTTATTCTTCTTTTCACATTCTTTCAGTTTTATTCTGTGGTCAGCTGGGACAGCAAAGTTTTGAATTTTGCAAATTCTCTTTTTTTTTTTTTGTTGATTATAATAAGGTCTGGTCTTCTGGCCGAGATTAGGTGATCCGTTTGTATGTTAAGGTCCCATAGGAGTTTATGTGTTATTTTCTTGGACAGGTGCTAGGTTGTGCATACCCATCGCGAGTTTTTCGCAATAGTGTTAGCTGGTGGTCTTTCACTGGAGCCTGAGTGAGAGCATGTCTTTTCTGGTCTCCATGACACCTCTCAATATTTTGTCCGATCTTAAGAGCGTAGACAACCTTATGGCATTGATTTCTCGTTTCTCAAGTATTTTTCCACGCCTTTGGGTATTATTGTTATTTTCATTATTCCTAGAGAGTTTATCACATTAGTATCAGCTGATGAATTTTCACTGGAGTTTGAGTGTCAGCAAGTCGCTAGGACTCTTCTCAGTATTCTGGCCGATCTCAACAGTGCTATCGTTTGGATGGTCTTCACTCGTGTTCTTATTTCAAATTCTTCCAGTCCCTGCTCCAATCCCATGGTGACTGTACCGGGCACACAGATTACAGATTGGTATCACTTTCATTTTTATGTTTCATAGGTTTTTTTTTTCAGTTCTCGAGCAATATCTATGTACTTATTTCTCTTTTCGCCTTCCTTCAATTTTATTCTGTGTCCTGCCGGGACGGTAAAGTCCATAATTCGGCAAGTTCTCTGCTTTTTGTAATTATTTTACTCCTTACGACTTTTTCACATCTTCTTCTTCTTCTTCTTCTTCTTCTTCTTCTTCTTCTTCTTCTTCTTCTTCTTCTTCTTCTTCTTCTTCTTATTATTATTATTATTATTATTATTATTATTATTATTATTATTATTATTGTTAATAAATTCTTCCTTTTCTTTTTGTCAGCTTCTATTTTATCCTCCACATCATTTTTATGATCTCTGACTTCTTCCTACTACTACTACTACTACTACTATTATTATTATTATTATTATTATTATTACTACTACTACTACTACCAGAAAATTCTCCTTCTTCTCCTTATAATTATTATTATTTACGCATTAGAGTTTTTTCTCACCAGCGTTAGCTGATGGTCCCTCCCTGAAGTTTGAATGACAGCAAGTCTCTTCAAGTCTCCTGGACTCTTCTCAGTATTCTGGCTGATCTCAGTAATGTAGTACTTTGGATGGTCTCCTCTTGTCCTCTTCTTTCCAAGTCCTCCAATCCCTTTATTAATCCTTTGGTGACTGTACAAAGATCCCCAATTACAATTGGTATAAAGGTCACTTTCATGTTCCACAGTTTTTTTCATTTCCCTAGCAAGTTTTTTTTATCATTATTATTATTCGTTAATAGCAACGTATGATTGAAATTTTTGTCTTTATTGACTATCAAACTAAAAGAAGTACAACTCTGAATTTAGTTTGAAAATTCTCATACTCACTGATGTAAAACCTCTGGACAAACCGAAGCTATAACTATTTTCAAAAATATCAGTAAAGGAATGAACGTAATTTCAAAAGGAAAAAATTACTCAAGCTCAAAAAAAGGAGGGAAATATTGCGAAAGAAAAAAGAAAAAGAAAAAGAAACGGTAAGGAAAGAGAAAAATGGAAAGATAAAAGAACACAAAAACAATATCAACAAAAACAACAAAAAAATAGAAAAAAAAAAAACGAAAAAGAAGAAGAACAATGAAAGGTATAAATAAAGCAATAAGAAGTAAACGAAGAAGAGGACAACAACAACAGCATATACAAAGAAACGAAGAAGAAGAAGAAGAAGAAGAAGAAGAAACACTACAACAACAAAAGATACAAATAAATGAAGAAGAAGAAGAAGAAGAAGAAGAAGAAGAAGAAGAACACCACTACCAACAACAACAACAGCAGCAGCAGATACAAAAAACAAAAAGAAGAAGAAGAAGAACAACAACAACAACGACAACAACAACAGCAGCAGATACAAAAAACAAAAAGAAGAAGAAGAACAACGACAACAACAACAGCAGCAGATACAAAAAAACAAGAAGAAGAAGAAGAAGAAGAAGAAGAAGAAGAAGAAGAAGAAGAAGAAGAAGAAGAAGAACACCACCACCAACAACAACAACAGCAGCAGCAGATACAAAAAACAAAAAGAAGAAGAACAACAACAACAACGACAACAACAACAGCAGCAGATACAAAAAAAAACAAGAAGAAGAAGAAGAAGAAGAACAACAACAACAACGACAACAACAACAACTTGGAGGATAATATGGATCGACAGAACGAGGCGGGAATATAGTTTAGAAAAAAGAAAAATATATATTCAGAAATGGTGACGAGAGGGAAGAGAAGAATAGGCGAAAGCTGAATGGTAGTAGAAATAAGAAGAATAATGTAAGTATATATATATATATATATCTGCCAGTCTTGACTCCGGTCAGAGCAGGATGTGGCACAAGGTCAATTTAAATGTGGAATTTCATCAGCTTATGATGAGTGGACCCCAAAATAGTTAAAGTTTATCTACTTTCCTCTTTGCGAGTTTCTTCAGATACCAGGAAATGAAAACAGTCCTACCTTAACCCAAATAAGTAGATATGATCTGATGGTGTGGGGAAAGAAAAAGAAAGAAAAAAAGATAGAAATAAAGAACAAAGAAGCGAAAGAAGGAAATGAAAAATATGAAAATAAAATAAATTGTTAAAAGAAAGAAAGAAAGAAAGAAAGAGTGCATAAGGGAATAAAGGAATAGAAAGAAGAAAAGAAAGAAGAAAAAAAAAAAAACAAAAAACAAAAAACAAAAAAACAAATCAGAAAGGAAAAACAAAGCAAAGAAAGAAAATAATAACAAAAACAAAAAAATGAAAAATGCAAAAGAATAAAAGAAGAGAAAGAGCAAAAGAAAAGAGGAAAAAATTCAAAAATAAATGAAATAAATAAAGAAATAAGGAAAGAAAATAAGAATGAAAGAAATACGGGAATCTGGAATAAAAAGTTAGAGCAAAGGAATGAAAAAGATGAACGAATGAAAAAATTTAATAAAAGAAAAAATGCTCGGAGAAAAATGAGAGGAAGATAAATAAAGAACGAAGAAAAGGAAAAAGAAAAAAGAATGAAAAAAGAAAAGCAAAGAAACGAAAAAATGGACAAATGAAAGAAAAAACACAAAAGATAGGAAGAAAAAAAAGGAAGGAAGAAAGAAGGAAATTAAGAAAAAAAAACCGAAATAAATAAAGAAATAAGGAAGAGCGAAGAAAGAAAATGAGAAAGAGTAAAGAAAGAAAGAATCTTTGAAAAAGAATAGGAAAGAAATTAGAAAATGAAAAAAAAGAAGAAAAACGAAGAAAGGAAGTAAAAAAAAAGCGAAAGAAGGAAGGAAGCAAGAAAATAAACCGTGAAAGATAAAAAATGTGAGCTAAAGAAAGAACGAATAAAAATAGAAAATAAGAAGAAAAGAAAGAAATAACGAATGAAAGAAAGGAAGTAAAAAGATAGACGAAAGAATGAAGGATATAAGACAAAAACGATAGAAAAAACAAATGTAAAAATAGGGAGAAAGAAAGAACGAAAACAAAAGAAAAAACAAAGAAAGAAAGAATGAATGAATGATTGAAAAAGAAAAGAAAGAATGAACAAAAGAAAGAACCGAGAAAATAAAGTACGGAAGATAAAAAAAGGGACAACTGAAGAAAAGAAAGATCCTACCCCGGCAAAAAATGAAAAAGTGAAATATAAAGAATGAAGAAAAGAACGAACGATGACACTAACGAGAAAGAAAGAAAGATAGAAAAAGAAGACGGAAATTAAAAAAAGAAAGAAAGAAAGAATGACCAAAAGAGAAAAGAAAGAATGAACAAAGGAAGAAGAGAGAAAATAAAGTACGAAAGATAAAAAAAGAAAAACCAACAAAATGAACGACCCCAACCTCCGCAAAAAAAACAAAACAAAAAAAACGTGAATATGAAGAATGAAGGTAAAAACGAACGAAGAAACTGACGAACAAAAAAAGAAGGAAAAAAAGAAAGGAAAAGAGGAGGGAAAACAGAAAGAAAGAAAGAAAGAAAGAAAGAAAGAAAGAAAGAAAGAAAACGACAAACAATAACGAACATTAACAATTCAGAATCAACCAAAGTATAAATAAAATGTCGGATACGAAAACATTTTCGTTACTCTCCATTTTTCCCAATAAAGGGTTCAAATTTAGACGTTTTCCGAGCCGCCCCCTCACCCCAGATCGAAGTAAATAATAACCCAATACTTGCTGTACAATTCCTCATTATTCATCCAAGGTCTAACCCCCCCCCCCGCCCCGATTTTTCGCATTTGCATCCCAATTCTCATTAGACCTGTTCGGTATGCCCCACTTAAAGCTCCACAAATAACGCCCCAGAAATACATTCTTTAAATATTTGGTAGCGAAGTAATGTTTGCAGATTCTGCTCGAGTGGTGCAATAGTTATCAAGCTACATTAACAAACTTTCACGAGTGAATTCGAGTCTCAATGGGTGCCCCATTCATAAGCCTTTGGACGTATCAAAGCAAAAAGTTTAGTAAATTACAAAGGCATCTCAGGTGGTAGAAATGAAGTTCATATTTCATTAGGAGCCCTATTCTTACGGCCTTGTGCCATGCCAAAGCAAAAAGCTAAGTAAATTGCTAAAAGGAAGGGACTGGATTCGTGATCCACTTTCATTACAACCAACGCGTGCAGACAGTACGGATGCCTTTGACTCTATCTCTCTTTAGACACCCGTCCCTATTGGTATATCCTCCACACAACATCCACTGTCCGCACAGAGGAGGTGAATGTAAGTTTTTACTGGTCAACCGATACTGGTGTGTCCATGCGTGGGAGTCAATGGAAGAAAGTTGCTAATGTATTTGTCTTTACTTCTTCGGAATATGTTGTGTGGTGCAGTGGTTAGCAAGCTCAACTAGCAAACCATTACAAGAGAGTTCAAGCCTTGTGCTACAACTAAACGAAGTTAAGTAAATAACTATTTCTCTTCTTCTTTCGATGATTTGTGAGATGAGAGGCAAGTGGTCGTGCAACTGCTGTATTACTTCTTTGATTTGTTGAAAACAGTACACATTGTCCTTATGTCGTTTTCAGGTAGTTTTTTTGTCTAAAGGTTTTGTAAGAGTCCTAGTAGTGCAACCATATAGTAGTACTAATACGGTTACAGCTTGAAAAAGTAAACTGTGAAATTTAGATGGTTTCTTTTTCTTCCGTCCTTTGTTCTTTGACTTGGTTTCGTTATTTCGTTTAATGGCATATCAAGCTTTGTGGGTTACTTTATACCAAATCCAGTTCACACACACTCGCACACACATATACGCGTATATACATATATACCATATGTAAGTGAATAGTCTGGAGTTCAAATTATTTTTAAACGGGTCAGATCTCATTTGTTTGCACCCATTTAAATGGTTTCACGTATTGTAACATACCCATACATGAATAGTTGAAATGTACATCATCATCATGTCGTGCCGCTAGCACGGATATCCCTGACCCTCTCTCGCCATTTCTCCCTATCATTCATCGCTTCTGGCAGGTCGTCAGGGCTACATCCCATATCCTCACATAGCTGCTGTATGTATGTTCAAGCTGGTCGTCCTGCTTTTACTTGGCCATATGCAGGGGTCCATAGGAGTACATCACTGATGAGTTCGTCCTTGCTTCTCCAGCAGTGTCCTGCGTGTCTGGTTCGTCTAGCTTGGATAGTTTTCGTGATGGGAGGCATGTGGCTGTATAGTTGGTGCCTTGTGGGGTGTTGCCGCCAGGACTAGTTCAATATTGCTCGCAGCATTCTTGTGTAATTGCCGTCTAGCGTCTTCTCCAGCCGTTTTGTTTGCGTCCAAGTAGTGCATCCATATAGCAGTATCGACATGACCGCTGCCTGAAAGAAACTGCGTTTCATTTTATCGGTTAGGTTTGATTTCCATATGATCGGTAGCCTATCGATAGCTGTTCATGCCTTCGTTAGCCGGGTGTCGGTAAATAAAATGTTTATAATTCATATATCGATAACATATGAATCCCGAAACACACACAAAAAAACACTTACTGTTATGAAATAGCCGAGGGATTTCGGTTCATGCCTTTGAGTTTAGTTAGGCTGAGAACCTTTCGGCTCAGCACATGAGTTGGTTGGGTGTAAGATTGAAGCAGGTGTTAACGTGGGTGCGCGCGGGCGGATGGAGGTGTCACTCAGATGTCATAACAGTCCGAGACGATACTGGGTGACAAGGTGCGGGTGACATCACGCACCGGAAGCACGCGGAAGTTTGTGTGAGAATTTGAAGAAAATAAGAGTCGGGTTTTTGACGCCAAACGAGAAGGATCGATTTTGGAGCTCGCAGGCGCAAGGCGAACTTGCGCCCTTGGCGGGGGGCGCTCGAGTTGGGGGCCAAATGAATAAGACAGCATAGAAGATTGTGTCTCTCCTCCTTACGGCGAAACCTTTAACTCAAAGTTAATAAAAAGGTTTTGTACCTGAACAAGAAGTAGTTACGTGTTTTTGAGATTCCTGTTCTTTATATATTCTATCGTTATGAACATTACATGTCTATTTTGCACATGGCCATATTCGTGTATATGGCTACGCAACATTACGACTTCTTAGTTCAGGTGCGAAACTTTTTATTACCTTTGAGTTAAAAGGATTTTCGACATAAGGAGAGAGATACACAATCTTTCTATGCTGACTTTTCCATCTCCCCCCCACCACGCGCGGCACCTTGCCGCAAACTACTGGTCTGATCTCGGCGAGCCCCGAAAGTCAACCGTCTTCTTCGGACGCTAAAACTCAACTAGCTGACTTTTCTCAAATCCTCCAAATCCTCCGCGCACGCTTCCGGTGCATGACGTCATTCACATCCCCTGGTCATATTTTTCCATCTGGGATTTTTATTTTGACATTTCTGAATAACACATCCTCCCTGCGCGCGCGTGAACACCTGTGCTCATGTTGCACCTAACTAACCCGAAAGGTTCTAAGCCTAACTAAACCGAAAGGCAATATATATAAAACGAAATCCCTCGGCCATTACATTACAGTACTCAAATTTAACACTAATAAGTTTATTTAATATTATTTATTTGTTTGAATACAGTTTAAATTGTTTCAAGTATTGCTATCTAACACTAATAATTCTCTTTAATATTAATCATGGGTTTGCATACAGTTAAATGGTTTAAATTATCGCTCTCTAGTATAAATAATTCTATTTAATATTGATCATTTCCTTGGACTCACTGTAAATGGATCTACGTGTGGCTATCAACACTAATAGTTTTATTTGCACACAGGTAAGTCGTTTAAAGTATTGATATCTGATACAATAAATTCTATTTAATATTACGAGGCGCATACGATAAGCTTCCAGACTTTTTTCGTATGGGCACATTTATTGAGAGTACACACATGAAACTCTAGTCCCCTTCGAAGAAATGTCCTCCGGCTGCAATGCACTTGTACCGTTCTAACAACTTCTGGAAGGTCCCATGGAAGTCCTCTTGTGTGAGCGTGTCAATGACCTTCGTCACAACCTCTTCCATCTCCTCAATTGTCTCATAACGACAGCCTCCGAGCTTAGGGAATGACCAAAAGTCACAGGGAGCAAGGTCTGGAATATAGGGAGGCTGAGGAACTGTCTTGATGCCAATCTTGGTCAAATAGTCTGTGACAAGGATGGAGTTGTGGACTGGTGTATTGTCCTGGTGGAAATGCAACTGACCCGATTTGAAGAGTGCTGGCCTCTTGCGACAGAATCTCTTGCTGAACTCCCTTAAAACCTCAACATAGTAACCGTAACCCTAACCCTTTGGCCAATCAACTCTGGTGTATTGATTCCTTCCTCCTCCAACAGCTCTCATCATCCCTCACAGACTCCCTGCTTTGCTTGAATCTCTTATGTCACTCAAAAACCGATGCTCGATCCATGCAAGATGCTCTAAAAGCAGTCTAAAGCATTCCATACGTTTCTGTGGCATTTTTCCAAGTGTAAAACATAATTTTATTGCATATCGTTCTTTTAAAATATCCTCACGTCCAGATTGCATTTTTGAAATTCACCAGCTGTGATAAATCAGGCTTGAGTAGGATGTATTCCAATTCCTGCTGTAGCTGTTCCTTTGACCCTGAAATCATAAAAATTGTCAGTCATCTGATAATATGTATAGCAATAATATACTGAATTTTTCAGAGTCTACGACAATTTTAAATACCTATACGAAAAAGTCAGGAAACTTATTGAAGGGACCATGTAAAGATAAATAACTTACAACTCTGATTTTCATAGGGTTAAATCATAATCTTGTGAGGTACTTGATATATAAAGAAAAATTGAAAAACAAAGTAATTCAAAATGATGAACTGATTGTAAAAAATAAGTCGACGTTTTAATGTTTCGGTTTTTATAAACCATCATTAGGGCTATAGAAATGATGATACCGATTGTTGTTAGATCAACGATACCGCCGATATTATAATCAAAATCTCTACTCTATGTACGTCACATTGTTATTTTCAATACATAACACATTTTATAAACAGAAATTTGGTTCACTAATGGGTTTTCTCCTTTGCGCTGTTCTGGTATGAATTTATCTTGAAGTTCTTGAAACTGGTCCTTTTGAATATATAATATTGAACAATACTATTTACTTCAAATACATAGAAGATATTATAATTATTTATCCACAAAATCTTAATTTAAGAAATAATTATTTATCCACCAAATCTTATTTTAAGAATAACTACAAGCAGATAAAATAATGTAGAACCTTTCATTAAGTTTACATATGTACTTGAGGTCAAAAACTCTGCTTCTTTGGATGTCTGACTTTTAAGATTGTATAAAATCAAAGCTGTATAAAAAATCAAAGCTGTATAAAAAATCAAATATGTTTAATAAAAATGAAGGCTGTATAAAAAATCAACATTGTATAAAATCAAAGCCGTATAAAAAAGTCAAAGCTGTATAAAAACTCAAATATGTTTAATAAAAATGA
>OY757947.1:33007310-33052310 GCA_963585895.1 Sepioteuthis lessoniana | reverse complement strand
CAGGACTCTTCTCAGTATTCTGGACGATCTGAATAATGTAGTAGTTTGGATGGGTCCACTCGTTCTCTTATTTCCAAGTCTTCCAGGCCCTTTATTAACCCTTTGGTGACTGTACAAAGAGCAACAATTATAATTGATTCCACAGTTTTTTTTTTCAATTCTCTTGCAAGGTCCAGGTAATTATCCTTCTTTTCATTTTCCTACAGCTTTATTCTGTGGTTAGCCGGGACAGCAAATTCCACAATTTTGCAATTTTTTTTTTTTTTTTTTTTTTTTTGTCGATTAAGGTCTGGTCGTCTGGCCAAAATTAGGGGATCCGTTTGTATGTCAAAGTCCCATAGGAGTTTTTGTGTGTCATTCTCCAGGATATATTCTGGGTTGTGCATATACCATTTATTCGTATGACGAAATCTTGCACAATTCTCAGTGGATCATTTTGCCCACCCAGTCATGTCTAGTCTTATTCTCTTTCTGTGCTAATTTGCTGCATTCGCTTATTATGTGATTGATGGTTTCGTCTCTATCACCACATAATCTACAATTGCTGTTTTGTTGCGTCTTATCTATACTAGCTTAGATATAATTGATCCTGATAGCGTTGTTTAGAGCTGCTATTTGGAGAGATTCAGGTTCCCTTTTAAGGTTTCCCTTTCTTAGCCACGTCCATGTTTTTTCATGGGAAATGTGGTTTATTAGTCGCTTAAAACATACATAGAATTGTTTTTCTTCCTATTTTTGTTTTCTGGTTATTGTCGTTCTGCTGGTCCTCGTGAAGTCAGTACTGTTACAGGTGGCTCTAATCAGTCGATTATTATTATTTCTTTAGAGTTTTCCCATCAGCGTCAGCTGATGGTTTTTCACTTGAGTTTGAATGACAGCAAGTCTCCTCAAGTCTCCACGACTTTTCTCAGTATTCTGGAGGTTTTCGATAATGCTGTTGTTTGGATGGTCTCCACCCGACCGCCAAATTCCAAGTCCTCCAGGCCCTTTAATAATCCTTAAGTTACTGTGCCAAAAGCGCCAATCACAATTGGTACAATCGTCACTTTCATGTTTCACAGCCTTTTCAATTCTCTAGTAAGGTCGAGGTACTTATCCTTCTTTTCACGTTCTTTCAGTTTTATTCTTTGGTCAGACGGACAGCAAAGTCCAAAATTTTGCAAATTCTCTTTTATTTTGTTGATTATTATAAGGTCTGGTCTTCTGGCCGAGATTAGGTAATCCGTATGTATGTCAAAGTCCCATAGGAGTTTATGCGTATCATTTTCTTGGACAGGTTCTGAGTTGTGCATATACCATTTGTTCCTATGGTCGAATTTAAGTTTCTTGCACATTTCTCAGTGGATCACCTTGCCCACCCAGTCGTGTCTAGCCTTTCTGTGCTAATTTGCTGCATTCGCTTATTATGTGATTGATGATTTCGTCTCTTTCACCACATAGTCTACATTTGCTATTTTTTTGAATCTTATTTATTCTTGCTTTGATATGATTGGTTCTTATGGCGTTGTTTTGTGCTGCTATTAGGAGAGATTCCGTTTCTCTCTTAAAGTTTCCTTTTCTTAGACACGTCCACGTTTTCTCGAGTGATATGCTGTTTATTAGTCGTTTAAAACGCCCATAGAGTTGTTTTTCTTCTCATTTTTGTTTCCTAGTTACTGTCATTCTGCTATCTAGCGTGTTGTCAGTATTGTTTCTGTTGGCTGTAATCAGTCCTCGTTTGTGTTTTCCTATGTAGTCTTCGAGTCGTTTATCGATGCGTCAACGTTGTCTTCGTTGCTAACAAGTCCTCCTCCTCCCTTTTTTCTTGATACATATAGTCTGTCAACGTCGTCTCTGGGATGTAATGCCTTGTTCATGGTCATTAATTTTCTAGTTCCTTGGTCCATTTGTTTAAGTTCATCTTATGTCCACTTCAGAAAGGGTCCCGAGTATCTAACGAGGGGTACAACCCAAGTATATATTCCTTTGATAAGGTTTCTACAAGAGAGTTTTTGTCTCAAGCAGTTTTCTAGTTCTCCTAAGATATTCTTTCTTTATTTTATATTTCATTTGCACTTGTTTGATGATGTCAGCCTCTAAGATTCCCAAGTATTTGTTGGTATCGTTTTCTCCGAGCGTTCTAATCTTGTCTTGATTTGGTAGTTCCATTCCTTCAGTCCGATATTGTTTGCCACTTTTCATTACAAGCAAGGCACATTTTTCTAATCCAAATTCCATTCCTTTGTCCTGAAACCCTAAAATACACAGTTAGAATATATATATTCTAACTGTGTGTTTTAGGGTTTCCAGGTCTTTTTCATTTTTTGCAAATAGTTTGATGTCATCCATGTACATAAAGTGGTTGAACTTTTCTTGCGATCTACTAAGTTTGTATCCGTTTGGGCTGTGAATTTTCTGAGTATGTGGTTAAGTGGCATCATGGCGATTATGAATAGTAAGGGTGATAGTGCATCTCCTTGGAAAATACAGCCTTGGATCTTTGTTTCAGCCAAGCTTTTTCCTCTTACTGTCAGCTCCACTCTCCTGGATTTCATGGTTTTCTCCATGAAGTTTATGACATCATGTGCTATTTTGTACATTTTGAGACGGATTATTATTTAGCTTTGCGGAACCATATCATATGCTTTTTTGTAGTCAATCCAGACCATAGCTAGGTTTTTCCGTCTGGTCTTGCTTTCATTTAGGATGTGTGGATCTATGTAGAGTAACTCTGCTGTACCTCTGGATCCTTCGCGGGATCCTTGCTATTCCTCAGGGAACAATCCGCGGCTTTTTAGCGATTATTATTTTTATTATCATTATTATCATTTTACTAATTTGAAAGGGAGAGGTATCCTCGTGGTGTATTTGTTAAAGTGTTTTATAGCCGTAATACAACCACACATATACATAATAAATGCGGAAACATACTCAAACATTATGACGAGGTTCAATGAACGAACGAACACACTTCTTTCGCATTCTGGCTGGGCTGCTCAACCGTGGGTCACTGAGGGCCCAAGCCTTCGGTCTGGAGCTGGTTCTCACTCCGCTAGAATCCTAACTCCAACTGCAACTCGAACTGCCAGACTGCAACTGAATCAAGCCGTCTGTGGCACCTGGTTATATAATTGTCTGACATCCACCTGCTTCCTGTGGGCGTACGTATCTGCACCAAATTCAACCACGTCCACAGGTCAGGGTGATATTCCGATATCTTCGACCGGGTGCACCTGTCTCCGCTGTTCTTCTGCTTATTTACACAGGTGCATCTTTTGATTGACAGCTCGGTCGAGGGTCAATATGCTACAAAGGCACTGGACTGTGGAATCGTAATAAGCAAGCCTGAACTTCAGTCGTGCTATTATGTTCAATTTCGGACAAATACCTTTGGGAAAGGCATGAATCCCCTTATCCTCCGAGCCATGGGTCTAATTGTACCACTGATATTCTTCAAGAAGAAGAGCTTTGGAATTAAATAACCAAAGAAAGTAGATATACTATTTAACAAAAGAATAAGGAACCAATCATTTGAAATTTTTTCCCACCATCCTTAGCTGATGATTTATCACTGGAGCCTGGGTGACATCAAGTCTCCACAAATCTCCAGGACTCTTCTCAGTATTTGGGTCGATTTCAACACTCCTGTAGTTTTGATGTTCTATACTCGTCTTTATTATTATAACCATCAAAATTGAACATGTCATATCAAGGGAGTTGGTGGGGGTTTCTTACCCAACTGCAGAGATGCAGTCGATGTATTCTAACCCCTCCCCATTAAACTCGACTGTTATAACAATGCTTGAAATCATGCAACAGTGTGCAAACGAATGCACATAACTGAGTAGAATTATTACCGTTTAATAACAATACTTGAAACAATTTGAATGTGTGAAAACAAATAACTAATGTTGAATTGAATTTTTAGAATCACTTAGCAATCCTCATCATCATCATGTCGTGCCGCTAGCACGAAAATCCCTGACTCTCTCTCGCCCCTTTTCCTTATCGTTCATCGCCTCTGGCAGGTCTTCAGAGCTACATCCCGTATCCTCACACAGCTGCTGTATGTATGTTCTAGCTGGTCGTCCTGCTTTTTCTCGGCCATATGTGGGGGTCCATAGGAGTACATCACTTATGAGCTTGTCTCTGCTTCTCCAGCAGTTCCTGCGTGTCTGGATCGTCTAACTTGGTTAGTTTTTGTGATGGGAAGCAGGTGGCCGTATAGTTGGTGCTTTGTAAGGTGTTGCCACCAGGACTTATTCAGTATTGCTCGCAACATTCTCGTGTAATTGCCGTCTATCTTTTTTTTTAGTTAGCGTCCAAGTGGTGCATCCATACAGCAGTATCGACACGACCGCTGCCTAGAAGAAACTGCGTTTCATTTTATCGGTTAGGTCTGATTTCCATATGATCGATAGCTTATCGACAGCTGTCCATGCCTTCGTTAGCCGCGTGTCGATGTGGAAACAACGTTTCGAAAAAAGAATTAAAAAAAATCATAGCAATACTTAGAACGATACAACTATAGAATTATTTGTGATAAATGACAATACTTGAAGCCATTTAACTAATTTCACCGTTCAACCATTTAACAAATGTTAAATTACAATATTAGTAATACATAGCAATACTTGGAATCATCTGTGTGTGAACGAATGAATCATGTTGAATAGAATTATTAGCGATAAATAGCAATACTTAAAACAATTATATTGGGTGCAAAAAATCCCTGTTATATTGAAATATTAGTGGTAAACTGCAGTACTTAAAACAATTATATTGGGTGCAAAAAAAAGTCTGTTATATTGAAATATTAGTGGTAAACTGCAATACTTAAAACAATTATATTGGGTGCAAAAAACGACTGTTATATTGAAATATTAGTAATAAATAACAATGCTTAAAACCATTCAACTGTGCGGAAAAGAATAAACAATTTTGAATAGAATTATATATATATATATATATATATATATATATATGTGTGTGTGTGTGTGTATGTGTGTATAGAAAAAATAGATAGATAGATAGATAGATATGGATAAAGTGAGAGAAATTTACAAATTAATATAAATAGATAAATATAATTCGACTGGGAGTGATAGATGGATATGAACTGACTGAGAATGATATATCGTTAGATAGGTATGAATAGAGTAATATATATATATATATATATATATATATAGCGAGTGAGAGAGATGTGATACGATGTGTAGCAATTCGTTTCTCTTTGTGTTGGCGCCACTCAGACGATCTCTTTGTCTGTTTTGGCGCGAAACCCACACAAATGGCCTGAGTGCGAGATGGAGGTAGGGCAGAGAAGAGAGCCAACAGAAGTCAGAAAGATGACTGCTATGACCTGTTGACCCACAGAGGCCGGGTTAACCAACGCGAGAAGATGTAAGCATTGTGAGTGGCTTTGTAGAAGTTTCGCGCAAAATACACGCCCGCGATAGTCTGCAAATGCACGGAGAACTGCACAAAAATGTCACGTAGACTTCCCCCTTCTTGCGCTTGGAGCTAACCCAAGCCTGTGTTTGTTCATTTGTTCTTTTTCTCCACCCTCTCGGTTGTGCTTTGAGTATCTGTAAAGAAATGTGTGATGCCCCTGGTCGGAAACCACAAGACGAATCACTGGCCATGAGTAGTTTGGTTCAAGGAAGCTAAGATAGTGGGAGTCGGCCGGCCAGGGGTGTTATCACAGAGAGAGAGAGAGAGAGAGAGAGAGAGAGAGAGGTGGGGAGAGAGTTAGAGATTAACACACCGCGATAGTTTAGTTTGCTTTCTTTATTTTAATGGCACAATGCCAAAACCTTTCCAGTGGAAGATCAGCGATGATACTATTTAATCAATAACTGGGAAACTAATCGTATTCAATACCTTTTCTGAGGGAATTAGTCCAAAAGTGAGCGTAAAAGCGTGATTGGAGTCCGAACTCGTTTACCCTGTGCACATTACTCCCATTAATTAATGTTAATTCTGTACATTGACATTATTATGGGTCACCTAACACAAATGTTCAATATTGCTCTCAACACGGCCACTTGCCTCCCATCACGAAAACTATACAGGTTAGACTCGCCAGACTCGCCAGATACTGCTGGAGAAGCAAGGACGAGCTCAGAAGTGATGTACTCCTATGGACCCCCACATATGACCAAGCAAAATCAGGACGACCAGCCCGAACTTACATACAGCAGCTATGTGAGGACACGGGATGTAACCTAGAAGACCTGCCGGAGGCGATGAATGATAGGGAGAAGTGGCGAGAAATGGTCAGGGATATCCGTGCTGGCGGCACAACATGATGATGATGATGATGAACACAAATGTAATAGTAGTAATAATAGCTAAATAAATAAATAATTAAATGAAAAAAAAAAAAAAGACGATTGTTTTTTGTCTAAATTTCCTGACAGACTTCAGCTATGAAAAAAAAAAATACTTATTCTGCTAAAGAGACATCCGTATGGGTCACAGTGCAATCAATAATGTGAGAAAAATAAGAATATTTATATAAATTAGAGCTTAATTCTTATATCCCCATCCTGAAGTACTAAACGAATTTCTTGGCACATTGATATGTATGTGGGTCAGGCAGTTGAAAATGTTTAATCCAAACAAACAATGCATCTATTTTAAAGAGTACAACAACATGATGAATTTTTGTCTAAGATCTCGTGACGAATTAAGGATATAAAATCCACCAAAGTTAATTATTTTCGAGTAAATTTACAACTTTATGACTCAAAATATTCAAAACATTATCTTTCGCATTATTTTGTGTAGAGACGGATTAGAAATTTAACGAACAATACTGTCCTTTCGTTGCTTTGCTTATTAAATATTACCAACCTACGAACAAGAAAGAATTCTTGCATGCACTCCACTCGCCTTGAAATTAGAGTGTTCGCCAATGGCCCGGGAGACCTGGGTTCAATCCCAGGTCGAGTCATACCAAAGACTCAAAAAATGGTACTTGATGCCTCCTTGCTTAACACTCAGCATTATAAGGTGCGGATCAAGGGTTAAGTAGAACCATCCAGGGAAGGAGTAGCGCCCTCCCCTACATCTTGGTGTAGTAGCTATCGAAAAGGGAGCCTTCGGGTTACCCTCGACTATGGTCGCCAACTTTACTTACTTTACTTTTATAATAATAATGGCATGGGTCATATAATGTCGAGCATCGTTTTTTTTGGTGCTGGGAAGAAGAATTGGTAGATAGGAATAGAATGAGAACGATAAACATATAGATAGAAATATAGATAATTTTGATCAAAGTGTAATAAATAGCGAGATAGATATGAATATACTGAGAGACATTCACTGAATGAAAGAGATAGTTCATAAGTTAGATGGATAACATTATTTACATTTTTCGGACTATTGTCCTCATCTTTGTCGCCATGTTTATAACAACGTTTCGGCCGTTGTATGCCTCGGCCTTCTTCAGGTGGTAAGAATGTCGAACTTAACCCTTTATTTCGCTTACCGGGGTAGACTGTTCTAGTTCCACGAGCCATGTTTAATGGATGTCAGTTATCAGTTAGTTCCTGTTGAGGAGGTGCCCGTGGTGTAATGGTTATCGTCACAGAATATGGACACGGCGATACGAGTTCAATTCCTGGACAAGACTGATTGCATTTCACATAGCACTAATACCCTTGGGAAAGGTATGAATCCACTTATTCTCCCTCCAGCTATGGGTAAATAGTAGGGCAGACTAGATTCTTCAGCCTTGGTGAGGCAACTAGTCTAGGAGAAGGAATACTCTGAATTTAAACCTGCTAAACTCCGCTTAAAAAATTGACCTTGTGTCATATCCTGCCCGAGCGGAGGTGTTGGGTAAATAGGATCAGTTATCTCCTGTTAATTTCCCCTCTGAAAGATCTCCACTGCCTTCACCGGGTATTAAACTTTGGGTATGTCTCTGGATCTAATCAACGCCTTTATCCATTGTGCCATGTGTCCTTGAGGATATCTGTGAATGAATTTCTGGGTATTATAAACCTAATGTCTTCAGCAACCATTTTTACCATATTGCAATTTTACTGTTATCATTGCAGGTTTTTTTTCTCTACCTGGGCTCATATTGCAACTTTTATTATTATTGCTTTTATCTGGCACTCTTTATTACTGGTTTCCATATATCAGATAGATAAATAGACAGACTAAAAACCCGAGAGATAAACAGACTGATGAATATATTTGAGCTGTCCTGTATGATCGAAAGCTGTACAATATTCGTTTGACACTTGGCGGTAAAATCTTGAGTTTTACGTTTCTTTAAATAAAATTATTAAAAAAGATGAACACAAAAATTTCAAAAAGGTTTTTCATTTCAAATTGAAAATAAGGTAATTTCAATAAACAAGAAAAAGGAAAAAAAGAGATTGTTCAGTCTGAACGAAAAAAAGAAGAAATTCTTTAAGAGAGAGAGAGAGAGAGAGAGAGAGAGAGAGAGAGAGAGAGAGAGATTCCTTTCAATCATGAAGTGACTTGCAACGTTTTTAGCGAAATGATGTACCGTTTGCATGTGAAGCTCTCACAAATGTCAAATCATTATAGATTTCCCCTTGTTTTAAGAAAAGAAAGCAGAACATCACGTTTAATTCTTCATGTTGGGTCTGCGAGTAGGATTTCATGTCTAACTTCGAAAATAAAATGACGAATTTAAAAGTAGCTTGTCTCGTCTGAACTACCCAACCTTAGGATTGAACTTATGTCTTCTGCCAAATGAGATTTATTAGACATTGTATCCGCCTGACCAGAATAAATTTCTATAAACACAATTTTTTTAAAATTTTCATTTTTTTATAAAGCAGTGATAGGGGAATGGAACACATTGGGAATGGAACTCACTTTCAAGGCTAACTCGCTAATAACTAAATCATTAAATGAAGATTACTAAAATGAAATTAGTTTGGCACAACGTGAGAAATACAGGATACACAGAAAACATAGAATCCATTTGTAATGGTCTATTACTCAAGTATTATACTGTCCAGTCGGCTGGGGAGGTAGAATTACCCCAACTGCATCTCTGCAGAGGAGTACGACTCCCGCAACAAATGGCTTGGTAATAACTCTAAAATATATCTGATATCTGATATCGACGCTCTAGACCTTGAGCTTTGGGAAATGTTGAGTACTTCTTCGTTGCCATTACTCCCATGTCCACTTTAACCAGATGAGGTAGTACCTGTTACGTTGCTCTCTATTAGTCAAACAAACCAAGTGCAAACAAATGAATACTGTTAAATTGAAATATCATTGTTTGATGGTTTGGTTGTGTTTTATGGCATATCAACCATTGTAGGTTATTTAAAGCCAAATCATATTTATACACATATATTAAATATGATTTGGTTTGGTTAAATTTTATTGCATATCAACCATTGTAGGTTATTTAATGCCAAATCCTCTTTATACATATATATTAAATATATAAGATTTGGTTTCGTTGGGTTTTATGGCATATCAACAATTGTAGTGTATTAAATGCCAAATTCTCTTTACACATATATATTAAATATATATGATTTGGTCTGGTTGGGTTTTATAGCATATCAACCATTGTAGGTTGTTTAATATAAAATCCTCTTAAAACATATATATTAAATATATATGGTTTGGTTGGGTTTTATGGCATATCAACCATTGTTGGTTATTTAATGCCAAATCATCTTTATACATATATATTAAATATATATGATTTGGTTTTGTTGGGTTTTATGGCATATCAACCATTGTAGGTTATTTAATGCCAAATCATCTTTATACATATATATCAAATATATATGATCGGTTTGGTTGGGTTTTATGGCATATCAACCATTGAAGGTTATCTAATACAAAATCCTCTTAAAACATATAAATTAAGTATGTATGATTCGGTTTGGCTAGGCTATATGGCATATCAACCATTTTGGTTACTTAATGCCAAATCCTCTTTATACATATTATATATAGAGAGAGACATCAAATTAAATTTTTCCTAATTGTTATTATATCAGCTTCTAGGACATGCAATCTTTTTTGAGTTTCTTGTCTCAATAATAAATCATCATCATATTAACGGATTGCATCTATTTGGAGACAGTTTTGAATGATTTTGTCTCCAAATAAGTCATGACGCCAGATATTTTTCTTCTCATGTCCAAGGCATTGTGTTGTATAGAACAACTATACACACACATATGCATGCAGAAACATATTCAACACAATAAAGACGAGCGGACACAGGTCTTTAGAAAAATATACCTCTCACTTTATTGAAAGGGTTAGAAAGGGTTACTAAAGGTTTTACTGTGTGAGAGGTGAGTTGGAGACCGGACAGAACTGCAACATATTGACCCCAACTCTTATGGCCATAACAACGTTTCTTTCCCGTTCTCCTGGGTAGCTCAACCGGGGGCTTGGGGGCCCAGCCTCTCTGGGACATCATTCCAGCATCTTCTCTCCAACTGATCTGAACTTCTTGACGCCGGAGTTATATAATAATTTGACACCCACCTATTTCCTGCGAGCGTCGCAATTTCGCACTCAATTCAACCCCTCGACAGTCAAGGTCGCCCCTGATCTCCTGATATCTTCGACCGGATGAACCTGTTATTTACACAGGTGCATATTAATTAACTATAAGTCTATAGTTTGTCGGTAAATTATTTTTAAATGAATCAGAGCTCACTTTTTGCACACAGTTAAATGGTTTCAAGAATTCGTCTTTAAAAAATGAATATGAGCACAGATAAAAAATCATACAAATTGTAGTAATTCAAGTCAAGTAGGAACATTGAGTTTATAAGTCCCAAAAATTCACTCCAGCTGGACACATGGCGTAACGGTTATAGGCGTTGGTTCCCTAAGCTTCTAAGGAGACAATCATCTTGAGGTAGCAGGTTCAATCCTGGCGGTAACAATACAGGAATACTTAACACTTGTTCCCGGTTATGGCTAACGGAATCAGAACAGGCGACCCCGTAGATTCAATAAAGGACGTAGTTCGAAGTTCCGTGAAGGTTCCAAAGTTTGACAAATACCTGAAGAAGGCCAGAGGACATATCGACCGAAACGCTGTGGGAATAAGAATAAAGATGAAGACAGTAGTCCAAAAACCCTTAATGATAAAAATCAACAAGCTTCGTCTCAGAAATTTTGACAACAAACACCTGAAGAAGGCCGGAGGATATATCGGCCGAAACGTTGGGGAAATAACAATAAAGATGAAGACAATAGTCCGAAAACCCTTAATGATAAATATCACCAAGCGTCGTCTCAGAAATTTAGACAACAAACACCAGAAGCAGGCCCGAGGACATATCGGCCGAAACGTTGTAGAAATAACAATAAAGATGAAGATAATGATAAATATCACCAGAAATTTAGACAACTAATTTTAATGATTCAATTTAGTATTAATTATTGCATTTCACATCGCACTAATACCCTTTGGAAAGGTATGAATCCAATTATTCTCCCTCCAGCTATGGGTAAATAGTAGGACAGACTGGATACTTCAGCCTTGGTAAGGCGACTAGTCTAGGAGAAGGAAAACTCTGAATTCAAACCTGTTAAACTCCGCTTAAAAATTTGACCTTGTGTCATATCCTACCTGAGCGGAGGGGTTGGGTAAATAGGATTATATGTTTGCTCTCAGTTAAATGTTTTCAATGATAATAAATGATTAAACAGTTCTATTTTAACAATTAATGGGATCCTTACAGGCACTACTAGTCTGACTCAGTGGAACTGGGAGTAAAATATAATGAAGATCTCACTAAGTATTTGAGTATCCAATTCTTTTTCATTATTTACAAAAAGCTTGATGTCGTCCATATACATTCGGCAGTTAATCTTTCATTTCAATTTAGAATATCGTCTGTTTTTTTTTCTTAACATGAATATCCTTTATTAGATCTATTAAAATTCGTAGTATGAATTGATAGAGTGCAAATTGATCTTCCTACAAGTCTCCAGCGGCAACGTCAAAGAAATTTGTGTCCCTATCGAGTGAGTGAATCATAGCTTTTGTGTCTTTCAGGCATCATTATCAATGTATCAGAATTTTTTTTCAAAAAACTAAAAACATGAAGTATTTCAAACACGCGGCTCGTTGGAGATGTCCGTGGTGTAATAGTTATCGTCAGATGCAATGAATACGGCAGCCTGAGTTCAAATCCTGGACCAGGCTAATTGCATTTCAAACTAAACTAATACCCTTGGGAAAGGTATGAATCCAATTATTCTCCCTCCAGCTATGGGTAAATAGTAGGACAGATTAGGTTCTTCGGCCTTGGTGAGGCAACTGGTCTGGGAGAAGGAAAACTCTGAATTCAAACCTGTTGAACTCCGCTTAAAAAATTGACCTTGTGTCATATCCTGCCCAAGCGGAGGGGTTGGGTAAATATGGATACTCACGCGTCTCTATTATATCAATTCTGTGGTTGTTTGATTTATTTACTCAAAAATATTCAAATTATTCTTTTACTCCTTTGAGAGTTTCTCACATCAGGGTTTGCCAATGGTTTCTCATTGGAGTTTGAGTGACAGCAAGTTTCCCCAAGTCTCCAGGACTCTTCTCAGTATTCTGGCCAATCTTAATAATGTAGTAGTTTGGATAGTCTCCATCTAAATGTTAATAGATCTAATAAAAGATAGACTCTCACTCTCTCAAACACCACCCAACACACACACACACACACATATATATATATATCACTAGGTCTAGTCGTCAAGTCTGATTACCATATGATCGATAGCCTATCGATAGCTGTCCATGCCTTCGTTAGCCACGTGTCGATATCCTTTTCGGTTGATGAGACACTGCTTCCTTGGTAGGTGAATTTGTCTACTAGTTTTAGAGAGGTTCTGTCTAGTGTGATGTCGCCTGTTTGCTTATAGCACATATATTCCGCTTTGTGTGAATTGACATGGAGGCCAATGCCTGCGGCGGCTCGTTCCAAACTATGCAGTAGTGTTTCGGCTTGGTTGGATGTATTTGCCAGTATCGCTATATCATCGGCGTAGTCGGCGTCGGTAATTGTTTTTGCGGGGTACCTTCTGCTTCTTTTCTTTGTCAGCTCAAAGCCGTTTTCTCTGATTTAATCTATCGATGTTCTAAGCACGTAATCTAGACAAATGATTAAGAGGTATAGAGCTAGCGTGTCCCCTTGTAGTACTCCTGCTACAATGTTGAAGTATTCTGCGTCTCCCTCTGGTGAACGTACTTTCACTTTGGTGTTTCTATAGAGAATCGTTATTGCTACTACGGTTTCTTTAGGTAGGCCGTATGCTAGTAGGATTTGTTCCATCTTTCCTCTGTGAATGGAACCAAAGGCCTTGGTAAAGTCGACAAATAGTAATGTCGCTTAAACGCAGTTTCTTCCAGGCAGTGGTCGTGTCGATACTGCTGTATGGATGCACTACCTGGACGCTAACTAAACGGCTGAAGAAGCTAGACGGCAATTACACAAGAATGCTACGAGCAATATTGAACAAGTCCTGGCAGCAACACTCCACAAGACACCAACTATAGAGCCACCTGCCTCCCATCACGAAAGCTATCCAAGTTAGACGAACCAGACATGCAGGACATTGCTGGAGAAGCAGGGACGAGCTCATAAATGATATACTCCTATGGACCCCAACATATGGCCTAGCTAAAGCAGGACGACCAGCTCGAACATACATCCAGTGGCTATGTGAGGATACGGGATGCAGCCCTGAAGACCTGCCAGATGAACGATAGGGAGAAGTGGAGAGAGAGGGTCAGGGATATCCGTGCTAGCGGCATGACATGATGATGATGATTTGTATCTCAAAACACCAGAGGAGTTTGTACGTCTAATTCTCCTGGATAGATTCTGGGTTGTGCAGACTTGAGTGGATTTTAATAGGTATGAATTCAGAGTCTTCCTTCTCTTAAAACAGTTAACGCACCAAGATTTAAGAGTTCAGTCTGACCTACTACCAACCTGTACTTGGAGAAGTATAATTGGATTCATACCTTTCCCCAGTGTATTGGTACTATGTGAAATGTCAGCAGTCCCATCTAGGGTTTGAAATCGTGTTACCGTATCCATTTCTTACGACATTAACTATTACACGATGAAGCCTTATATATATATATATATATATATAGTCTCTCCCTCTCTCAAACACCACCCAACACACACACACGCACACACACACATATATATATAGGTACCTGAGAGAGTTATTTGAGAGTCATACACAGAAAAGCTATGGAAATACACGGAATGTAGCCCACAGTTATTTTACTGGTCGTAGAATATAGTATATTCAATTCCATTTTCGATGTAAAAATATCTTTGTTCCTGAAATTCGGTAGGAATACATTTTCCATTATTCGTGGTTTCAGGCAAATCTGGTTTTTGGTGAATGAGATGTGGGATTTCCTTGAAAAAATATTTCGCTTAATTTTCCCGAAGAATGGCAGACCTGAATAACCCTCCTGAGAATCTTTGTTTTACCCATCAAAATGAGAGAGAGAGAGAGAGAGAGAGAGAGAGAGAGAGAGAGAGAGAGAGAGATCTTTTTACCTTCAAGCGCTTGTTAAATGACAACGGGTATGTGCCTGCTTTACATTATTATTATTATTTACTCCTTTAGAGTTTTTCACATCAGTGTTAGCTGATGGTTTTTCACTGGAGTCTGAGTGATAGCAAGTCTCCTCAGGTCTCCAGGACCCGTCTCAGGATTCTGGCCGTTCTCAGCAATGCTGTCATTTGGATAGTCTCTACCCGTCCGCCAACTTCTTCAGTTATTCTGGCCGTTCTCAGCAATGCTGTCATTTGGATAGTCTCTACCCGTCCGCCAACTTCCTAGTCCTCCAGGCCTTTAGTTATTGTGCCTAAAGCACCAATCACAATTGGCACAATCGTTATATTCATGTTCCAAAGCAAGGTCGGGGTACTTTTCCTTCTTTTCCCATTCCTTCAGATTTATTCTGTCATCCGCCGGGACAGCAAAGTCGACAATTTTGCAAATTCTCTTTGTTTTTGTTGATTATTATAAGGGATTAGGTGATCCGTTTGTATGTTAAAGTCCCATAGGAGTTTATGCGTGTCATTTTCTAGGACAGGTGCTGGGTTGTGCATACACCATTTGTTAGTATGGTCGAATTTAAATTACTTGCACATTTCCCAGTGGATCACCTTGCCAACCTATTTATTATTGTTATTATTATTACTCATTAGAGCTTTTCACATCAGCGTAAGCTGATGGTTTTCACTGGAGATTGAGTGATAGCATATCTCCTCAAGTCTCCAGGACCCTTCTCAGTATTCTGGCAGTTTTCAGTAATGCTTTTGTTTCCATGATCTCCACTCGGCCGCCAACTTCTAAATCTTTCAGGTCTTTTAATATTCCTTTAGTTACCGTGCCAAAAGCTCCAGTCACAATAGGTATAATTGTCACTTTAATGTTCCATAGTTTTTTCAATTCTTTAGCAGGGTCTAGGTACTTATCTCTCTTTTCAGATTATTTCAGTTTTATTCTCTGGTCTGCCGGGACAGCAAAGTCGACAACTTTGCAGATTTTCTTTTTTTTTGTTAAGGTCTGGTCTTCGGGCCGAGATTAGGTGATCCGTTTGTACATCAAAGTCCCACAGGAGTTTGTGCGTGTCACTTTCTTGGACAGGTGCTGGGTTGTGCATATACCATTTGTTTATTTGGTCGAATTTAAATTTCTTGCCCATTTCCCAGCGGATCACCTTACCAACCCATTTATTATTATTATTCACTCACTAGAGCTTTTCACATCAGCGTTAGCCGATGGTTTTTCAATGGAGTCTGAGTGACTGCAAGTCTTCTCAAGTCTCCAGGACTCTTCTTAGTATTCTAGCCGTTCTCAATAATGCTATCGTTTGGATGGTCTCCACCCGTCCGCCAGCTTCCAAGTCCTCCAGTCCCTTTAGTAATTCTTTAGTTACTGTTCCAAACGCACCAATTACAATTGGTATAATTGTCACCTTCAGGTTCCACAGTTTTTTTCAATTCTCTAGCAAGGTCGAGGTACTTATCCTTCTTTTCACGTTCTTTCAGTTTTATTTTGTGGTCAGTCGGGACTTGTGTGCTTTTCAAACCTGCACCCGTTTATAGTCTTTCTCTAAATTGTCCTCAGGTCTTTGGAACTCTTCTCACTATTTTAGACGATCTTAACAATGCTCCCGTCTGTAGGGTCTCGATTCCCCCACTGATGCTCATGTCCACCAATTTTTTTCTGAGCCATTGGAAATTAATCCAGGTGCACCAACTACTATAGATATTATCGTCACTTTCAGGTTGCACTGTGTTTTTAGTTCTCTGGCAAGGTCTAAGTATTCGACCATCCCTTCGCTTTCTTTTATTTTCATTCAATGTCCCACTGGAACGGCAAAATCCATTTGATGACAAGTTTTTTGTTAATTTTCACAAGGTCAGATTTTCTTGCCTCGATTGGGCTATCCGTTTCTATTTCCAAATCTCATAGAATTTCATGCATCTATACCCTTTCCAGTTCAAAATAGGAGTAGTTCAGTTCAAAATGGAAAATTATTACAAGTATAAATATAAAAAAATATTTTATAAATTATTTTAGCAATAAAATACATATATATATATACATATACATATATATATATATATATACATATATATATATATACATACATTTATATATATATACATACATATATATATATACATACATATATATATATAAACATATTTATATATATACATATACATATATATATATACATACATATATATATACATATATACATATATATATATATACATATATATATACATATATATACATATATATATATACATATATATATGTATATAGTAGTAGTAGTAGTTGGCAACCGTAGTCGAGGGCGACCAGTAGGCTCTCTTTTCAATAGCTACTACACCAAGGTGTAGGGGAGGGCGCTACTCCTTTCCCTGGTATATGTATATACATATATATATATATATATGCATACATATATATATATACATATATATATATATATATATACTTTGACTTCATTAATTGAGGAAGAATTGGGAAGGGTTACACCAGAAGTATGCAATCGTTTCATAGCTGGAATTCAATCTAAAATTCCTGCAGCTGTAGCATTAGAAGATGTTGTGTTCTAATTAATGACTTGAATTTTTTTATATCATAAAATGTTAACAATTTTATAGCTAAAATAATTCATAAAATATTTTTATATTTATACTTATAATAATTTTTCCATTTTGAACTGAACTATTCCCATTTTGAACTGAACTATTCCCATTTTGAAATGAACTACTCCCATTTTGAACTGGAAAAAGTATAGTTCTCCAAGACTGGTACTGGGTTGTTCATAAACCATTTGGTAGTACAGTCAAATTTTAATCCCTTGCAAAATTACTAGTAAACCACCACCTCCAACCAGTTATGCTTTGTACTCTTCGTGCTCGTTCGCTGCATTCAGTTATTGTTGTAATTAATTGTTTTATTTCTGACTCCACAAATTTAACATATACTATTCTTTTCCGTGTTATCAATTTTTGCTATTATATGATATGTCCTTATAATTCTGTGCAGATATTAAAAGAGCTTCAGTTTTTCTCTTGAGGTTTGAATGGACTGAAAAGGGTTTTTTTTATTATCGGAATATATTTCTTGTTTCTGATGACTCCTTTGACATCTCCTCGTTTGACTCTTTTCTCACTCTTAAATCTTTTCAAAGAACATATAATTATAATAATCATCACACCGTGTTGATAGAATGCATTTCCTTGACTCTCTCGCTATCCGTCCCTATTGTTCCTTGCTCCTGTCAGGTTCTCTAGACTGCATCCAGTGTCTGCACAGAGCTGATGTATGCAAGTCTTTGCTGACCATTCAACACAGGTGTGTCATTCTGCAGTCGTCCATAAAAAAGTATGTGACCTTACATCGGTCGTTTTATGGGGTGCTGCTTCCAGGATTTGTTCAAAAGAGCACGGAGTATTCTTGCGTTGTCTCCATCTAGCTTTTTCTCCATGCTGGTATGGCCATATTGTAGTATTTATACAACCTGGAAAAAATCTAGGGAGATCTGATTTTTATATGATTAATAACCTGTTAACAGCAATGCACGTCTTCATGTTGATATGGCTTTCAGTAGATGAGATATTGCAACCGAAGTATATAAACTGGTTCATGCAGCTGAAAATAAAAAGATCCCTTTGTTTAAAACACATGAACTCTGTTTTATTTGAATTCACACTGAGACAAATGTCTCCAGCTACTTGCTACAGGCTATGCAGCTGGGATTCGGTTTGAGCAGGTGTATTTCTGAGAAGAGCTAGACCATCAGCGTAGTCTTGCGTCCGCACTGTTTCTGCTACTTTAATTTAATCTATGGACGTTAGTAGTGCATAATGTAATGTATCTCCGTATAAGAGGTTTGCAACAATGTCGCAGAAGTGGATGTCACCATCGAGTGGCATCCACTAGAAAAACCTAGAAAAACACCGAGTGAGCGAACAATTGCTTTCGTACAACTCGACGATTAAACCGAAGAGGTAGAACTCTGCAATATTCAAACGTGTTACCTCCATAATCACTCTGATATATTGCCCTGGCTTGTCACTGGATCGCAATGTGCCCGTGGTGTAATGGTTATCGTCGTAGGAAATGAGCACGGTTACACGAGTTCAAATCCTGGACGGGACCGATTGCATTTCACATAGCACTAATACCCTTGGGAAACGTATGAATCCAATTATTCTCCCTCCATAGTAGGGCAGACTAGGTTCTTCAGCCTTGGTGAGGCAACTAGTCTAGGAGAAGGAAAACTCTGAATTCAAACATGTTAAACTCCGCTTAAAAATTGACCTTGTGTCATATCTTTCCCGAGCGGAGGGGTTGGGTAAATAGGTCACCGGATAGCAATCTTTGATGAAGGATAGTATCATGCGAGACACCCAAGCATATAGCAATGAAAACTAAGATGTGAAGTAAGGTATATGAATCCAAATCCAAACTAATGGTGGTCTTCATTAACAAATTGGCGGAGCGGGGACAGAGAAACCGTTTGTCAATCAGCAAGATCAAAAAGTTGATTCAGGAAACTGATGTTACTTATTAATAAGGTTAAATTTTATGTACCAGAAAAAATGCACCATGACACTAATTCAAATTTAAAATATAAACTATTTATACACAATCTAAATACCGATCAAATCAAATAATTTATTTGATAGTTTCAAAGAATTTTCTCTTAAATTTTTTCTTACCATTATTTCTGAAATCATCCAATTTAGTATTAACTTTTTTTTACGGTATCACCGTCTTTGATCTGGAAATTTCTTCCAAATATATATATTGCTTTATAAGCAAAAAAAAAAAAAAAAAAAAAAAAAAAAAAAGAAAAAAGTCCATTTGGTTAGAAGACTTTGCTCTTGGAATTTATCTTGTGAATTCCCAGTTCGAGCAGAAATATTGAAAAATATTGAACAGTATTGATACTATTTTACCGATGGATGGGGAAATAAGTGGATCAATGAAGGCATTCGTCCGATAGTGAACGTAATTGGAAGACTGGAGTTCGAACTCACTCAATGTCACACACAAGCACGTTTGCTATTACGCCACAGAAAACCCCCTTTATCCATTGTAATGTATTCAGATATCTTTATCCGTCATAATATGTTTGTATCTATCTATCTATCTATCTCATGTATGTATGTATCTATCTATTTTTATTTCATTCTATCTGTATGTGTATATATATGTATGCTAAGTTGATATCTATCTATCTATCTATCTATCTATCTATCTTTTCGTATTTATTTCATTCTATCAATTGGTATGTATGTATGTATGTATGTGTGCTAAGTTTATGTATGTACGTATATATATATATATATATATATATATATATATATATATATGTGTGTGTGTATGCTAAGTTGATATCTATCTATCTATCTATCTATCTATCTTTTCGTATTTATTTCATTCTATCGATTTGTATGTATGTATGTATGTATGTATGTATGTGTGCTAAGTTTATGTATGTACGTATATATATATATATATATATATATATATATATATATATATATATGTGTGTGTATGCTAAGTTGATATCTATCTATCTATCTATCTATCTATCTATGTACGTTACTCATGAACCAATCACGAGAATTATAAGTAAGCAAATAGACATCAAACTAGGACCGTTTATTCAAGAAGAACTAGACTCGATAATGAAAAAAATTAAAAATAGAAAAGCAGCAGGGCTCGATGAAATTCCCCCAGAAGAGTGGAAGACCAGAAAACTCGACGACATACTGCTCAGACACTGTAATTCCATATATAATCAAAATCCTATTGACAGATGGGTGAAGGGATGAATCCTCCCGTTCCCTATAAAGGGTGACCTTAGATTAACCAAGAACTACCGAGCTATAACTCTTACGTCCATAGCAGCCAAGATATACAATGCCCTACTACGCAACCGCATAGCACCCAAAATTGACAACATACTTAGGAAGAACCAAAATGGCTTCCGGAGAGATAGATCCACGACCTCACAAATTTTGACTATCCGTCGAATTCTTGTAAGTGTACGCGCAAAAAACTTTCAGGCAACAATATTATTTGTCGACTTTATTAAGGCCTTTGACTCCATTCACAGAGGAATGATGGAGTAAATCCTACTTGCATACGGCCTACCAGAAGAAACAGTCGCAGCCATAATGATACTCTATAGAAACACCTAGATAAGAGTCTGTTCTCCAGATGGAGACACAGACTACTATTGTTGCAGGTGTACTGCAAGGAGACACATTAGCCCCATACCTCTTATTCATATGCCTAGACTACGAGCTTAGAACGTCTGTAGATAAAATCAAAGAAAACTGTTTAAAACTAACAAAAGAAAGAAGCAGAAGGTACCCCGCAAAAACAATTACCGACGCTGACTACGCCGATGATATAGCACTTCTAGCAAATGCAACCGCACAAGCCGAAACCCCGCTACATAGTCTGAAACGCGCCGCTGCAGGCATCGGCCACCATGTCAATGCACACAAGACGGAATACGTGAGCTTCAATCAAACATGCAACATCTCCACACTAAACGGTTGCGTTCTGAAACTAGTTGACCAGTTCACCTCCCTAGGGAGCAGTGTCTCATCAACCGAGTCAGACATCGACACACGACCAGCCAAAGCCTGAACAGCTATCGATAGACTATCGGACGTATGGAAATCTGACCCGACCGATAAAATGAAGCGCAGTTTCTTCCAAGCAGCAGTAGTATTGATACTGCTATATGGAAGCACCACGCTAACAAAACGCAGGGAGAAAAAACTTGATGGTAATTACGCAAGAATGCTGCGAGCAATACTGAACAAGTCTGGGGGACAGCACCCCACAAAACAGCAACTGTACGGCCACCTACCACCCGTCACGAAAACTATCAAAATTAGATGAACCAGACATGCAGGACACTTCTGGAGAAGTAAGGACGAGCTCGTAAGTGATGTATTCCTGCGGACCCCTTTACAATGACGAGCGAAGGCAGGACGTCCAGCATACATACAGCAGCTCTGTGCAAATCCTGGATGTAGCCCGGAAGACCTGCCAAAAGCAATAGACGATAGGGAAGGGTGGTGAGAGAGAATCAGAAATATCCATGCTGATAGCGTGACATGATGATGAGGATGATGATCTATCTATCTATCTATCTATCTATTTAACTCAATCTATCTATCTATCTCAGTATATTATTTATCTATCGATCTATCTATCAATGTCTTTTCGTATCTATTTCACTCTATCCATATGTATGTGTGTATGTATGTATGTATGTAGTGTTCACCAATTGTCCGGGAGATCTGGGTTCAATCCCTGGTCGCGTCATACCAAAGACTTTAAAAATGGTACTTGATGCTTCCTTGCTTAACACTCAGCAATATAAGGTAGGTATCAAAAGTAAAGTGGAGCTATCCAGGGAAATGAGTAACTCCCTCTCTTACACCTCGGTGCAGTAGCTTTTGAAAAGGGAGCCTTCTGGTCGTCCTCAACTATGGTCGCCAACTGGATATTAGTAGTATCTATCTATCATAAGGTGTTTACATCTACCTATCTGTCATGTGTTCATATCTCTTTATCGTGATTGGTTTATATCTATCTAATTGTCTATCAATCGTAAGAAGTTCCGGTCTTATTATCTATTGAAATATGTTAATATCAATCAGTCAATCCATCTATCAGTCTATCTAATGCTCCTATTTACCCAACCCCTCCGCTCGGGCAGGATATGACACAAGGTCAATTTTTAAAGCGGAGTTTAACAGGTTTGAATTCAGAGTTTCCTTCTCCTAGACTAGTTGCCTCACCAAGGCTGAAGAACCTAGTCTGCCCTACTATTTACCCATAGCTGGAGGGAGTAAGGGGGTTCATACTTTTCCCAATGGTATTTGCCCGAAAGTGAACGTAATAGCGCGACTGGAGTACGAACTCACGTACTCCGATTCCGCAGTCCATGGCTTTAACCATTACACCACGAGGACACCCTCAGTCTATCTAATGCTATCCTCTGAATAACTAGGCATCGTTAATGTTAAACAGACGTCAGTATAAAATAACCCCCAAAAGTTCATGTGCCATAAAACCAACGAACGAATTAATCAAACAGGAAGTAACACATACACGCTTAGAAATGTCTAAAAACTAATGAGAGTTGATGGTTTTGATTTTTTAAAAATTTATTATCAACTTAAATTGAAATCAATCAGCCCCCTACCTTCCTGTCTGAGACTGCCTTCAGTTGACTGAACGTGAAGAATGGAGAGGTGCATGTACACAGTAATGTTCAACTGACAACTAACAAAACGCAAGGGAGACTGTCTGTTCAAGCATGCGCACTAATCTCTCTTGACTGGTTACCATGTTTAATCGAAGTTAAATGGTACGAAATAGACGATTACTAATTGCATATCTATCTATCTATCTATCTATCTATCTATTTTTGCCCAGTCGGCCGGGGCTGTAGAATACACCGACGGCACCTCTGCAAAGGGGTAAAACACTCCAATGAGAGTCCTGGATATGACTCTAAACAATCTGTAGGTGATGTCCCAGTAATGCTGGAGCTTTGGGGAATGCGGAGCACCCCTTCATTGTCATTGCTCCTAGGTCCACTTTGGCCCGGCGTGGTAGCTCCTGATTGGGGCCTATCTATGGGTTAAATAGAACTAACGGCATACTTATACTAAACTGAATTGTTTGACTAAACTGAATCCCTTGAAATAGAAATGTTTTTGACATTTAAACTGCGTATTTATCCTAAACTGAATTGTTTGAAATGGAGCTGAGTATTTTCATAAAAATGGATTTGGGGTTAAATAACCTACAAAGGTTGATATGCCATAAAAACCAAACAACCAACCAATCTATCTATCTATCTATCTATTTAAGTTTTTATTCTAGCCCCTTACAAAATTATTGTCTTCATCCAATGCTATTCAATATGGATGATTTATTTCTGGTAAATGACCCCCACCCTCCCAGCATATTCTATTTTATCTGGGGTGAGTGCGAAATCAACTTTGTAGGACACCTCTACTTAACGCCCCGGTGACAAATTTAGAGATTATAGACAAACAAAAGCTTCGATAAGTTAATCTAAAAATTTCCAATGAACAACAAGGAAGTCTACAGGGGAAGCTGAATGGAATCCAATCTAAATATTTGATTAAACACTCGTTGGCAGTTTTAATTAGTTACAGAGATTAAAACAGACACACCTGCATATATATATATATATATATATATTCAGAGAGAGAGAGAGAGAGAGAGAGTGAGGTCCATAGATTAAAACTTTAGTGCACGTGAATCTCTTAGTCTAAAATTTCTCTCTCTCTCTCTCTCTCTCTCTACATGTATACATACATATACAAGTATATATATATAGATACATATACAAGTATATATATATATAGATACATATAAGTAAGTTAGCGACCATAGTCGAGGGTGACCCGAAGGCTCCCTTTTCGATAGCTACTACACCAAGGTGTAGGGGAGGGCGCTACTCCATTCCCAGGATTGCTCCACTTTACCCTCGAACCTTACCTTATATACCTTAAGCAAGGTGGTATCAAGTACCATTTTTTAAAGTCTTTGGTATGACTCGGCCTGGGATTGAACCCAGGTCTCCCGGGCCATTGGCGAACACTCTAACCGCTGGGCCAATGTCCATAGATACATATACAAGTATATATATATATATATATAGATACATATACAAGTATATATATATATATATAGATACATATACAAATATATATATAGATACATATACAAGTATATATATTTATAGATACATATACAAGTATATATATATATAGATACATATACAAGTATATATATATATATATATATATAGATACATATACAAATATATATATATAGATACATATACAAGTATATATATATATATAGATACATATACAAGTATATATATATATATAGATACATATACAAGTATATATATATATATAGATACACATGTATACATGTTGATATTTATATATTGATTTAGTAAGAAAAGATTATATACATATCTTTTTCTTTCGTTTCTATTGTTATTCTAAGAATATATTAATATAAATAATAAGGATAATAATCAATTAGAAACTAAAATATTTCATTTTATATATATATATATATATATATATATATATATATATATATAGAGAGAGAGAGAGAGAGAGAGAGAAAGAGAAAGAAAATTACGTATTATTATAAAAAAAAATTCTCTACCTCTCTCTATCTCTCTGGGGGTGTCCTCGTGGTGTAATGGTTAAAGCGATGGACTGCGGAATCGTAGTAAGCGAGTTCGTACTCCAGTCGCGTTATTACATTCACTTTCGGGCAAATACCCTTGGGAAAGGTATTAACCCTCTTACCCTCCCAGCTATGGGTTAAATAGTACCACTACTGTTCTTCTAGGAAAATGGCTTTGTCATTAAATAACCTAACAAAGTTTTATATGCCATTAAACAAAGAAACCATCAAACCATCTCTATCTCTCTGTCTCTTTCTCCATCTCTCTCTCTCTCTATATATATATATATATATATATATATAGAGAGAGAGAGAGAGAGTGTGTGTTTGTGTGTGAGAGAGAAAGTGAGGTAGGAAGGGAGACAGATAAACAGACAGAAAAATTTCATATTCTACATTTATTAACATATTTACCTAACTTTTCCACCCAGTGGATGAGGCAGCACAAGGTGAGTTTTTTTTAACGGATTGGAATTAAGTTTTCCCTTTTCTCCTAATACAAAGCTATTCCCTGCACGGATCTATCTATAGCTCTCCTTGTAGTGACCAGTCTCCGTTCTTCCTTCCTTTTGCTAGACAACGTTTCGCTTGCATATAACATCACAGCCAAAGAGGTGCTCTTGAAGAAATTGGCACGTGGAGTCTAGTCCAGCTTTGCCCTGGGCAAATCTTTTAGATTCGTAAATTCCTTCCTCCCTGAACTTACTCTCTTCGAGATTACAGCTTTCATATCCTGCCGCATATTCTCCAGCCGTCCTAAATTTCATCGAGTCATTCTTACTGCCCTTCGTAACTCATGAATTTAAGTTTCATGCTGTTTATCTTGAAGCAATCAATATTGGTTAGTATGTCTTTAAGTCCTATTAATTTGAAATGCCGAAAATTTTACAAAATTGTATGCTGTTTTATTCTTTGTAAAATATTGCTTAAACTCTGTGTTTTAAATGTAAAGACAGTCTCACTATAAACCCAAATTGAATATATGACTCTGTCCAAATTGTCAGTGTTACACGGCAAAAAGTTTTGAATCTTTTCGAAAAGTTTAAAATTCTTAAAGCCCCCTCCCCAATAGTAGTTTAGAAAAAAAACAAAAAATCCTAGATAAAATTCCCGATACTGCAACAAAAAAAAAAAGCACATTTCAGTACCAGTATCAGAAGATAGGTGAAAATTTACCGAAAACTCTGACTAAAGTACCATAGTCTTGGACTTTAACTAAGTTAAAACTTAAGGGAAATTAAAGCCCCCCCCATTTACTTACACGTGGGAAGCAGCATAATGGACGTAAAGGTATTTGAATAAACCCATTGACGGCCAAACTCAATACCTAAACTGGTCCTGGACGTGAGTTTTGCGACTTAACGCTCAGGATCGTTAGTTCGATCGGGGAACTACTGCTGCTCATCTATAAGAGTGGCTTCTATAGATGAGAATAAAAAACAGCAATCGAAAGATAACTATGACCCACACTCAAACCAAAGAATGCTACGAGCAATATTGAACAAGTCCTGGCAGCAACACCCCACAAGACACCAACTATACGGCCACCTACCTCCCATCACGAAAACTATCCAAGTTAGACGAACCAGACATGCAGAACACTGCTAGAGAAGCAGGGACGAGCTCATAAGTGATGTACTCTTATGGACCCCCACATATGGCCGGGCAAAAGCAGGATGACCGGCTCGAACATACATTCAGCAGCTCTGTGAGGATACGGGATGTAGCCTTGAAGACCTGCCAGAGGCGAAGAATGCTAGGGAGAAGTGGCGAGAGAGGGTCAGGGATATCCGTGCTAGCGGTACGACTTGATGATGATGATGATGATCTTGAAGCAAACAGTCGACATCAGATGGTTCTGCCTGGTAAGCTTTGCCCGTAACCCCTATCAACCGTATATGAATTTATATAAGGGCCGACAGAAAAGTTCATAGGCTGACCAAGATATTTTCATGTGAGCAAATGAGGTTTATTTTTCAACATGAGCTTATTTGCAGTTCACACTATTTTTCTCTCGGTGTGGCAGTCCTTGGATCTCATCGGTCACCAACAGCAGATATAACGTAGTCATATGAATTTTTCAAACCTATGAACTTTTAAGCCGACCCTCATCGCTTGCGTTTGATGTTGACGCCACCCTCCCTAGTCAGTGACCAGGATGATCACTTTGAGATAAGTGGTGAAGGGCTCAGAGGAAACTGTGTCTCTTAACGACTGGGACGGTTATGGGTGATAACCGCAAAAGCTATACTGGTGTTAGAATTTCAGTTTGTCTCTTCGAACAGGTTGATGAAATGTGGCCCAACTTTTTGTATTTCCAGAAAACTTATCACAGGATTAGTTTACTCGCTATTGAAGGTTTTTCTCACGATCGAGAGAAGTGACCTAAAGAGAAAACCTGTATTATTTCGTTCGATCTATCAACTGTGTTAGAGCCTATATATTGTCCATCTTGCTATTGATTTTTTGGCTGTTACACAAATGAAACTGAATGTTTGATCTTTCCGATTCCGGTATTCACGCCACCACTCGTTTAGCTAATCGTAACGCCACTTTCCTCGGGGTTATCATTACATGCAATAATCATGGATATAGGTTGCTGTTGGTGGTTGGTTGTTGTTACGCCACGTTAAGGAATGTTGTCTTATTCAAAGTCGAAATCACTCTTTTTATTCCCCAAGCAATCATATGGTTTCAGGTTTGGTTTGGTCTTATTGCGTTTTATGGCATATCAGCCATTGTTGGTTATTTAATGCCAAATCGTCTTTATACATCTATATTAGATATTTGTGATTTGGTTTGTTTGGGTTCATGGCATATAAACTCTTGAAAGTTATTTAAATCAAAACCCTCTTTATACATATATATTAAATATATTTGATTTGGTTTGGTTGGGTTTTATGGCATATCAACCATTGTATGTAATGTAATGAGAAATCCTTTTTATACATATATATTGAATATATAGGATTTGGTTTGATTTGTTTTTATGGCATATTACCCATTGTTGGTTATTTAATGCCAAATCCTCTTTATACATATATATTAAATATATATGATTTGGTTTGGTTGGGTTTTATGGCATATCAACCATTGTAGGTTATTTAATGCCAAATCCTCTTTATACATATATATTATATGTCTGATTTGTAAACACATTTTTTGGATACTTTTCTAGAAGGAGCTTTAGGTCGTTTATTTTTTTGCACGGTTAAACGGTTTCAAGTATTGTAAGTCACAATTTAACATCAGTTATTTGTTTGCACACAGTTTGTTCTATTTGACCCATAGATTGGTCCCTATCGGATACTAACACTCAATCTGGGAGCGATGGCGATGAAGAGGTGCTTCTAATTCTCCAAATCTGCAAAGCTAGAGCCTCGCCATCAGATGGTTTATTGTTATATATATATATATATATATATTGTCATCCACAGACTGACTGTTTCGTTGTTACACAACTCTTCAGTGTGATTAAACACGTAGGACGCTTGAAGCTAGGATCGAAACCCGCCCAACTTTACGTTAGACATAGTATCAGACCGCTCGGCCAACAAGCGTACCATGTCAGCTCGAGAGTTATAAATTATGAAGTAGCAACATCACCAGCAGCAGCAGCGTTCGTTTGTTTACATTTTTACACCGAACCGGATACCAGAGTGCTCAATTCGTTCGAAGAGCTTTGCATTATGCGAGCGACAGGTGTGTGTGTGTGTGTGTGTGTGTGTGTGTGTGTGTGTGTGTGTGTGTGTCAAACATTATTCGAGACGAGCCAGATCTCATTTGTTGGCACACAGATGGTGTCAAGTATTGCTAATCACCATTGATAGCTTGACTCACCTGAGTTGAATGATTTCCTGTTTAGTTAATGATAAAACTGTTCTATTTGACCCTGAGTGGAAACAAATGGCCGATGTTACATTGAATTGTTAGTGTTATATAATAATACTTGGAACCATTTAACTTCATGCGACGGAATGAATATTTGGGATGTCCTCGTGGTGTAATGGTTAAAGCGATGGACTGCGGATTTGTAGTACGCGAGTTCGAACTCCAATGGCGCTATTACGTTCACTTTCGGGCAAATACTCTTGGGAAAGGTGTGAATCCCCTTATCCTCCCAGCTATGGGTTAAATAGTACCACTACTGTTCTTCTAGGAGAATAGCTTTGGCATTTAATAACCTACAAAGGTTGATATGCCATTAAACAAAGGAACCAAACCGAACGGAATGAATAATGTTGAATTTAATCAACAGTGTTGATGAGTTATCCTTGAAAACCTTTATCTGTGTGCCTAAATTGAACTATTGCCATTAAGTTGCAATACTTTGAATCATATAAGTAAGTTGGCGACCTTAGTCGAGGCTGACCCGAAAGTTCCATTTTCAATAGCTACTACACCAAGGTGTAGGGGAGGGCGCTACTCCATCCTTTGGATTGCTCCACTTTACCTTTGATCTTTACCTTATAATGCTGAGTGCTAAGCAAGGCAAAGAACCATTTTTTCAGTCTTTGGTAAGACTCGACTTGGGATTGAACCCTAGTCTCCAGGGCTCTTAGTGAACACTCTAGTGCAAATGAATGAATAGCGGGGAATAGAATTATTAGTGTCAAATACCAATACTTATAATTACTTCACTGTGTGCAAATAAATTTTTTATATTAAATAGAATTATCAAAGTTAAATAACAATGCTTGTAACCAGTTGACTGTGTAAAAATAGTAATACGTTATTGCGTGTAAACAAATAAGCTCTGCTTTGTTTGAAAATACTATCTATAAAATAAGCATTTACAAAATATATATTTTATGTATAGATTTATTAAGAGCAATTCGCATTAAGTAACCTACAAAGTTTGATATGCCGTAAAACCAAAGCAAACTAATTGTGCTTCCACTCCGGGTCATTTTATCTATTCTCGGTCCAACCTCCGGACAAGTTTTTTTTCTTTTTTTAAAGTAGGTCTGGACGCAGGGCCGCTGCCCACACGCGTCCGGCAAAATCCAAAAATACCAAAGTGGGCGCCCCAGAGGCCAGCAAACAAACAACAAACAATTGGTAAAACAATGTGTACCTGGGAGTAATGAAAATGAAGAAGTGATTCCTCATAACTGAAGAACACCAGAACTGAAGCCTCAACATGGAATTCTGTTGCATGTAATACACAGGACACTAATCAGTTTTAAGTCTTTCTTATGAGCGAAATTACTTTCAACATTCTTCAGGAGCTATAACATGTCAATGTTAAACTTGTAGAGAAGAGGAAAATCTCGTATTTTGTTTTGGAGCGCTATTTAATTCAACACTGAATTTCACCCAATCAGGATGACATATCCCATTCAGCCTGGACCTTCATTTCCGGCTAGAAAAACGGGTGAGCGGCCAAACACACTCTCTTCTGCTTGAGACGGCGACCAGAACGGACGTGTCTCTGGTCGCTCCTGCTTAGCGATGCTTTTTAGCTAAACAAGCCACCCAGTGTGGACATATCACTGTGGCTTTAACCCTAGCAGCAGCAACATAGACACTCAGCGAGGGAACCTTCTAATTTATGGATTCTTTGCGTCTAATATTTTAGACCAAGGAATCCCAGTTGAATATGAATTAGATACGTTCAGCATGCCTTCCACAAGCACCACAAAAATTTACTATGTCGATCCGAGCGCCACTTCGCTCTCGACACACCTAGCTCTCATTTCTCCTCTGGTCACATTAATGGAGATAACGTCTACTCTCCACAAATACCAGACACACAAAACTACACGGTGACCTTGAATACTTCCCTCACACGTCCAACGACACGCTGCCATCTCAACATCTAGCTAAGCCATTTCGTCTCAAACAATCAACAAGCCTAAACACCACGAGTCTTGCAGCACCAAGAACAAACGGCCTCAAAGCTGCAAATAAAGAACTTTCGTTGTTGTGTTACCAAAGAATAGTTTCGTAATTCATTTGTTGCCTTAAAGAATATAGCGTTAAACAATAACCTTTTCACCCCACGCTATAAACTAAACTTTATCGAGCACCAATAAATCTGTTAATTTCCTTGTCTACAAAAGTATTTTTTTTCTTTTACAAACCTTGACTAAGATAAACATACAATAATATCCATACGTCTAAAGGAAAACATTTGTACAATGTCAAATCAATAAGATGAGGTTTTATCGTTCATTATATTTCATTGGTAAAGATAACATTGACTGATCGATAGATGACGCCATATTGACCACTGAATTTAGTCTTAAGGCAATTCCTATTATTACTTATATACAGAACTACTTACGACACTTACAACGATTATTTATAATCAGCTTCTTGTAGGAAGAGCCTAGAACACTCTGACTGCATCTCTTGCCAATGGACATGACCAACCCCAGAAAAAAGTCCATGACTGAATCCATTGGTGATCTGAAGATCTGCGAAGTGTAGAGTCATCGCTTGATAGCCATTACTTTCAGACCCACTCAATTACGGAGCGGTAGTACCTGTTACGTCCCATCTATGAGCGAAAAAGATCAGTTAAACAATGATTAATACGGGAGAGAAATACATGAAACCTTATAACAGTGCAAAAAATATTTATAATCTATCTATCTATCTATCTATCTATCTATCTATCGTGATGTGTACACTGCTATCTATCTATCTATCTATCTATCTATCTATCTATCTATCTATCTCAGTCTCTTTTTTTCTATCTATCTATCCCAACCCCTCCGATCGGGCAGGATATGATACAAGGTCAATTTTTAAGCGAAGTTTAACAAGTTTTAATTCAGATTTATCCTTCTCCTAGACTAGTTGCCTCACTACGGCTGAAGAACCCAGTCTGCCCTACTATTTACTCATAGCTAGAGGGAGAATAATTGGATTCATACCTTTCCCAAAGGTTTTAGTGCTATGTGAAATGCAATCAGTCTCGTCCAGGATTTGAACTCGTGTCGTCGTGTCCATTTCCTACGACGATAACCATTACACCACAGGCACTATCTATCTATCTATCTATCTATCGTTATGAGTTCCCTACTATCTATCTATCTATGTATCTATGTATCTATCTCGCTAGCTAGCTAGCTAGCTAGGTATATAGAAAATGCATCTCTGCAGTAGGGTTAAGTCCAGATCCTACAACAAATATCTTGGATATGACATTAAACAACATTTAATTGTGACACCCCACTTCTGGAAAGTTTGGAAGTATAGTGTTACCCTTCATTGCCATTACACCAAGGTCCACTGTTTGGGTCTCATCATAGGGTCAGCTAGAACTGTTTAATCATTTAAGAGGCTTGAAACCAATTATGTACAAAGGGAACTTTTAGTGTTAAATAGCAATACTTTAATATGGTCAAAGAGATATTAGTATTGAATTGAAATGCAGGAACCCATTTAACTGTGTGCAAACAATAATTAGCCTACTTGATTGTATTAAACCCTGTGCAAACAAATATCTGGCTCGTTAAACAATTTACCAACAAACTATTTGTGAATAAATCATATCTATAATGTATTTGTATAGACAATGTTTGGCACTAAATAAGCAACAAGGATGGATATGCCATAAATAACAACCATACACACACCCAACCAACCAATTAATCTATCTATCTATCTGTTTCTGACTCTATTTTAATATCTATCTATCAATCTGTCTCTTTCTGACTCTATCTATCTATCTATCTATCTATCTATCTATCTATGCTTTATTCGTAAATATATCAAATAATGATCGATAGATGACACCATTCTGGCCACTGGAATTATTCTTTAGGCAATTCCTATTATTACTTATATAGAGAACTATTTGCGGCACTTACAACGATTATTAGTAATCAATGCCGACTGCATCTTCTACAGAAGGGCAAGATCAATCCCAGGAAAAAGAGTCTCCGAACATTAAGAGTGACACGAAACTGCATTTACTAGAAAATTTCGACTCTTTCGGTGTTCCATGCGCATTCTAATCCGTTGTGGTCGTACCTGTGTGATAATCTATGGATTAAAAAGGGGTTTTAATAATCTATGGATTAAAAAGGGGTTTTAATAACATACAAACTAATAAAAAGTTATTTTATGTCAGAATGTCAAAGGATCAAGTTTATTGTAAGCCCATATTTAAATATTTTTTCTGAAGTTCTTCCTTAAAAAAATTTCCTAAAACTTTTTTCTATGAATCAAGGATGATATTTTTAGAAATATGTTTGATCAATAGACAGGGTCCTAACAGGTATAGGCCGTCTCAATATACATGGGACCAATGAAACTGATAATAACTCTAATAATAATAATGTTGTGCTCTATTTTGTTTCAGATTTGAAAATAGCATCCTATAACATCAATTAATCCTTGATCACAATACTTTAAAATAGCATATTATAACATCAATTAATCCTTGATCACAATACCTTAAAAATAGCATACTATGACATCAATTAATCCTTGATCACAACACCTTAACAAAGCATATATAACATCAAATGATCCTTGATCACAATACTTTAAAAATAGCATACTATGACATCAATTAATCCTTGATCACAATACCTTAAAAAAGCATACTATAACATCAATTAATCCTTGATCACAATACCTTGAAAATAGCATACTATGACATCAATTAATCCTTGATCCCAATACCTCGAAAATAGCATACTATGACAACAATTAATTCTTCCTCACAATACCTCGAAAATAGCATACTATAACATCAATTAATCCTTGATCACAATACTTTAAAAATAGCATGTTAAAACATCAATTAATCCTTGATCACAATACCTTGAAAATAGCATACTATAACAACAATTAATCCTTAATCACAATACCTTGAAAATAGCATACTATAACATCAATTAATCCTTGATCACAATACCTCGAAAATAGCATAATATGACAACAATTAATTTTTCATCACAATACCTTGAAAAAAGCATCCTATTACATCAATTAATCCTTGATATCAATACCTTAAAAATAGCATACTATGACATCAATTCATCCTTGATCACAACACCTTAAAAATAGCATATATAACATCAAATGATCCTTGATCACAATACTTTAAAAATAGCATACTATGACATCAATTAATCCTTGATCACAATACTTTAAAAAAGCATACTATAACATCAATTAATCCTTGATCACAATACCTCGAAATTAGCATATTATAATATCAATTAATCCTTGATCACAATACCTTGAAAATAGCATACTATGACATCAATTAATCCTTTATCACAGTACCTTAAAAAAAGCATACTATAACATCAATTAATCCTTGATCACAATACCTTAAAAATAGCATATTATATCATCGATTAATCCTTGATCACAATACCTTGAAAAAAGCATACTATAACATCAATTAATCCTTGATCCCAATACCTCGAAAATAGCATACTATGACAACAATTAATACTTCATCGCAATACCTCTAAAATTGCATTCTATGACATCAATTAATCCTTGATCACAATACTTTGAAAATAGCATACTATGACATCAATTAATCCTTGATCCAAATACCTCGAAAATAGCATACTATGACAACAATTAATTCTTCCTCACAATACCTCGAAAATAGCGTACTATAACATCAATTAATCCTTGATCACAATACTTTAAAAATAGCATGCTAAAACTTCAATTAATCCTTGATCACAATACCTTGAAAATAGCATACTATAACAACAATTAATCCTTAATCACAATACCTCGAAAATAGCATACTATAACATCAATTAATCCTTGATCACAATACCTCGAAAATAGCATAATATGACAACAATTAATTCTTCATCACAATACTTTGAAAAAGCATCCTATGACATCAATTAATCCTTGATCACAATACCCTAAAATAGCATATTATGACATCAATTAATCCTTGATCACAATACCTTGAAAATAGCGTACTATAACATCAATTAATCCTCGATCACAAAACCTTGAAAATCGCATACAATAACATCAATTAATCCTGGATCACAATACCTTGAAAATAGCATATTATAACATTAATTAATCCTAGATAAGAATACCTAGGTTAAGAGAGGAAAAATGTTTTCCGTCACTTCTTATTGGAGACAAAGTCATTAAAAAAATCATTATCTTATTGATGGATTTCATAACCATTAATATGATAATGATTTATTACTTGGACAAGAAACTCAAAAAATGATTGCATGTCCTTGAAGCTGATATGATAACAATTAAAAAAAAACACCGATAATATATATCTAGCTCAAAGGGTGTACTTTTTGCAGGATATGTTCGAAATGGCCGTCATTGCGCTTGTCTCTGTAATAAATCATCACATTAATGAATTACATCTATTTTTAGACACCGTGTACTATAACTCCCGGATCTGAGTGGATTCGGGAGTAATGAAATGCCTTATATTTCCTAGATAGCTTCACCATCAGATGCAGTTTAGTACACGCCTTTCCCTAGGAGGGTGTTTTACAACTCTTCAAGTGATATAGACAGCCCCGCTGAAAGGGTGAATTATTAGTATAGGATGAAAATACATAACACCATGTAAGTATCAACAAATAAACGATCAGTGATCCGTGAAATCCTATCATCAGAAGCAAAGTTTGTTTTTTTTTATTTAGAATATTTACGCGGTTTACATTTCTTTTTTCTTTTTTGTTCTTTCAATCTTTGTCTCTTGCTCTATCTATTTTTCTTTTTTTTTTCTTCGTCTCCCGCTTTTTCTCTGTTATCTTCTTTTTTCTTCGTCTCTCGTTTTTTCTCTGTTATCTTCTTTTTTCTTCATCTCTCGTTTTTCTCTCTTATCTTCGTTTTTCTTCATCTCTCGTTTTTCTCTCTTATCTTCTTTTTCCTTCATCTCTCGCCTTTTCTCTCTTATCTTCTTTTTTCTTCGTCTCTCGTTTTTTCTCTGTTATCTCCCTTATTCTTCATCTCTCGTTTTTTCTCTGTTGTCTTCTTTTTTCTTCATCTCTCGTTTTTCCTCTCTTATCTTCTTTATTCTTCATCTCTCGTTTTTCCTCTGTTATCTTCTTTTGTCTTGATCTCTCACTTTTCCTCTGTTATCTTCTTTTTTCTTCATCTTTCGCCTTTTCTCTGTTATCTTTTTTAATCTTCATCTCTCGCTTTTTCTCTCTTTCCTTCTTTTTGCTTCAAAATTTTTTTCCTTTTTTTAAAAATTCTTTTATATCTCTTGCTGTATCACTTTCTTTTACTTAATTTTTTCGCTTTATCTCTATTTTCTTCTTTTTCTTCGTCTCATGCTCTTTCTCTTTTTTCTTCTTTTTTTTTATACATCTCTCACTTTGTATCTTTTTCCTTCTTTTTACATCAGTTGCTCATTCCCTTTTTTATTCGTATTATTTACTCTCACTGTATCACTTTCTTTTTTCTACATCTCTCGCTCTTTCTCTGTTTTCTTCTTTTTCTTCATCTCTCACTCTTTCTCTGTTTTCTTCTTTTTCTACATCTCTCGCTCTTTCTCTGTTTTCTTCTTTTTTTTCATCTCTCTTTCTTTCTCTGATTTCTTCTTTTTCTTTTATCTCTCTCTCTTTCTCAGTTCTCTTCTTTTTCTTCATCTCCGTCTCTTTTTCTGTTTTCTTTAATTCTCTCTTTATGTTTTTTTCTTTTTCTTTCATCTCCCTCTCTTTATGCGTTTTCTTCTTTTTCTTCATCTCTGGCGCTTTCTCTGTTTTCTTCTTTTTCCTTCATCTCTCTCTCTTTCTCAGTTTTCTTCTTTTTCTTCATCTTTCGCTCTTTCTCTGTTTTCTTCTTTTCCTTCATCTCTCTCTCTCTTTCTCTGTTTTCTTCTTTTTCCTTCATCTCTCTCTCTTTCTCAGTTTTCTTCTTTTTCTTCATCTTTCGCTCTTTCTCTGTTTTCTTCTTTTCCTTCATCTCTCTCTCTCTTTCTCTGTTTTCTTCTTTTTTCTTAATCTATTTCTCTTTCTCTGCTTTCTTTTTTCTTCATCTCTCGCTCTTTCTCTGTTTTCTTCTTTTTTCTTCAGAGTGTTCGCCAATGGCCCGGGAGACCTGGGTTCAATCCCAGGTCGAGTCATACCAAAGACTCAAAAAATGGTACTTGATGCCTCCTTGCTTAACACTCAGCATTATAAGGTACGGATCAAGGGTAAAGTAGAGCAATCCAGGGAAGGAGTAGCGCCCTCCCCTACACCTTGGTGTAGTAGCTATCGAAAAGGGAGCCTTCGGGTCACCCTCGACTAAAGGGAGACAACTTTACTTACTTTACTTTTATTTCTCTTTCTCTACTTTCTTTTTCCTTCATCTCTCGCTCTTTCTCTGTTTTCTTCATCTCTCTCTTTCTCTGTTATCTTCTTTTTCCTTCATCTCTCGCTCTTTCTCTGTTTTCTTCATCTCTCTCTTTCTCTGTTATCTTCTTTTTCCTTCATCTCTCGCTCTTTCTCTGTTTTCTTCATCTCTCTCTTTCTCTGTTATCTTCTTTTTCCTTCATCTCTCTCTCTTTCTCTGTTTTCTTCATCTCTCTCTTTCTCTGTTATCTTCTTTTTCCTTCATCTCTCGCTCTTTCTCTGTTTTCTTCATCTCTCTCTTTATCTGTTATCTTCTCTTTTCTTCATCTCTCGCTCTTTCTCTGTTTTCTTCATCTCTCTCTTTCTCTGTTATCTTCTTTTTCTTTATCTCTCACTCTTTCTCTGTTTTCTTCATCTCTCTCTTTATCTGTTATCTTCTATTTTCTTCATCTCTCGCTCTTTCTCTGTTTTCTTCTGTTTCTTCATCTCTCGCTCTTTCCCTGTTATCTTCTTTCTTCTTCATCTCTCTCTCTCTCTCTCTCTCTCTCTCTTACTGTGTTTTCTTTATCTCTCTCTTTCTGTGTTTTCTTCTTTTTCTTTCATCTTCCACTCTTTATATGTCTTCTTTTTTCTTCATCTCTCACTCTTTCTGTGTTTTCTTCTTTTCCTTCATCTCTCTCTCTCTCTTTCTCTGTTTTATTATTTTTCTTCATCTCTCGCTCCTTCTCTATTTTTCTGTTTTTCTTCATCTCTCGCTCTTTCTCTGTTTTCATCTTTTTCATTTATCTCTCTCTCTTTCTCTGTTTTTCTTCTTTTTTCTTTATCTCTCGCTTTTTCTCTGTTTTCTTCTTTTCCTTCATCTCTCATTCTCTTTCTCTGTTTTCTTCTTTTCCTTCATCTCTCATTCTCTTTGTCTGTTTTCTTCTTTTTTTTCATCTCCTGGTCTTTCTCTGTTTCTTCTTTTCCTTCATCTCTCTCTCTCTCTCTTTCTCTGTTTTCTTCTTTTTTCTTCATCTCTCGCTCTTTTTCGGTTTTTTCTTTTTTTCTTCATCTCTCGCTCGTTCTCTTTTTTTCTCTTTTTTCTTCATCTCTCCCTCTTTCTGTTTTTCGTCTTTTTTTTTTCATATCCCGCTCTTTGTCTTACTATTTTTCTTTCTTTTTACTTCTGTTGCACATTCCCTTTTTTATTCTTTTATTCTCTCTCTCATTCATTTCTTCTTCTTCTTCTTCTTCTTCTTCTTCTTCTTCTTCTTCTTCTTCTTCTTCTTCTTCTTCTTCTTCTTCTATCGCTTATTCCCTTTTTCGTCTTTTTTTCTCGCTTATTCACTTTTAGTTCTTTTTCTTTTCTTGTTCATTCACCTTTTCTTCCCTATCATTCACTTTTTTTCGTCTTTTTATTTTCTCGCTCTTTCACATTTTTCTTTTCTGCCCACGCTTATTCACTTCTTCTTTTTCTTCTATCTCTCCTCTACTTCTTCGTTTGCTTCTCTCACTCATTCAGTTTTATCTTTTTTTTTCTTTTCTCGAACATTAATTCTTTTTTTTTTTCATTTTCTTTTCTCGCTCATTCATTTTTTTCTTTTTTTCTTCTCTCGCTCATTCACTTTTTCTTCTTTTTTCTTCTCTCGCTGTTTTACTTTCCTTCTTTTTTCTTTTCTCGTTCATTCACCTTTTCTTCTTTTGCTTATTTTGCTCATTCACTTTTTCTTCTTTTTCTTCTCTGTCATTAACTTTTTTCTTTTTTTTTTTCTTTCACTCATTCACTTTTCTTTCTCTTTTCTCGTTGTATATTTTTCTTCACGAACTTTTTTTCTCCCTTTCTTCTTGTCTTTTCCAAACTTGTCTTTTTTTTTCTTTCTCCTCTTGCTCTTTCATTTCTTTCAATATTTTTCCTTTCTTGCTTATTCAGTTTCTTTCTTCTTTTTTCTTTTTCTCTCTTTTTTTTTTACTGTTTTCTTTTTCCTTTTCTCTCGTTCCTTCTTGTCTTTTCCCGATATTTCAATGTTTTCTTTTGTTCAGTCTTAAACAGCTTCATATTTTCCAATACTCCGTTTTCTTTTCTTTCTTTCTTTATATTTTTCTTCTTTTTTATGCTGTTTTTTTTTTTCATTATTTTTCTTTCTTTCTTCACGTTTGAAGAAAATGAATGTTTCCTCCATTGTTCATTTTTGTCTTAGTTAATACAGCTCCACCCTCGATACATTAGGAACACCCCTCGTATTCTAACGAAAATTACTATTTCATTCATATTTTTATTATTGTCTCGATAAATACAGCTTTAGTCTCTATACTTTTTCAACTCAGTTTGTATTTTGAAGAAAACTATCGTTTCATTTATTCTCAATTAATATCTTAGTAAATACACCTTTAGTAGCGACACTTTTTCAACACTGCACGTATTTTGAAAAAAAACTGAACGTTTCATATAATCTTAATATCACTTTTGGTTATAAAGGCTGCTTCAGTCCCAATACTTTTTCAACACACCTCATTTCCTGCGCCGTTCATTTTCGTTCGGTAAATACAGCTCAGTTACAATACTTTTTAAAAAATCTCAACTCGCATGATTTTTCAGCCGAAAAATAGAAAGACCCTCATGTATTTGCGTTTTCAGTGTTCAAGTTCAGTTGAATGTCACTATCTCCAATGCTGATTTTCAGAGCATGCATGCAATCTCAAAATGATAGTCTAATGCAACACAAATATTATGCTCCCATGAACTCTGATTTAACATTTAGGCAGACATGGCTTATCTACAGTGATATTTACGAACGACAGATCTTCGATTTCAGACCTTCGATTTCATCGGTTTCGACAAAATTTCGGGCTGAAAACTTTCAATTATCCAAATGAAAGTTAAACGGGAATTAGAAAAGGATGCGAACCTTTCCTAACGTGTACGAAGGACGAAGGATTCAATTTGATTGGCTCAATGTCATTGGAGGTTTACTTTGACTAATTGAACACGTGGTCAGGATCGGATGTGGATGTTGGATTTACGCACATTCGAGGGGAGGATGGGGGAGCCTTGATCGACACGGAGCGAATTGTTCCGGAAAGTGATTTAGACAGTGTGACTATATCCCACGAACATTTGCCCAGAATGTTGAGTAAGCGGCCGCAAAGAGCCGGAAGTAATCCCACACGGAACAGATTTCCGCATGAGGAAAAGTGAATGAAACCATTGGAACGTGATCATTCAAGAGTTTCAAGTTTCGTGTGGACGACAAGTTTCTTATCTATGCACATGTCAATTTTACACCAAGAAAGCAAACATACAAATACATACACGAAAATATATATATATTCAGGGCCGTCGTAGTGTTATAGTTACCGTCGTTAGAAATGGAGATAGTGACACGGGTTCAAATCTCGAACAAATCTGTCTGCATTTCACGTAATGCTAATTCCTTTGGGAAAAGTATGAATCTAGTTATTTTCTTTCCAAATAGGAGCAAATTATAGGATAGACTCAATTCTTCAACTTTGGTATAGCATCCAGCATAGGGGATGGGAAACATAATTCACACCTGTAAAAATAGATTTTGTATCACATCCAACTCATGTGGAGGCATATATATATATATATATATATATATATGTTTGATGTATGTCCAAATAACTGTTAAGGAAACCCCAAAGCGCATACACACACACACACACACACACACAACGACAAAAAATATCAAATATCAAAGAGGGGTAAAGCAGACAAAGGTAAACACACTCTAAGGAAAAGAGAGGATGACCTCTATATAAAACCCATAAGTAAAAAAAAGTTGGCGACCATAGTCGAGGGTAACCCGAAGGCTCCCTTTTCGATAGCTACTACACCAATGTGTAGGGGAGGGCGCTACTCCTTCCCTGGATTGCTCTACTTTACCCTTGATCCGTACCTTATAATGCTGAGTGTTAAGCAAGGAGGCATCAAGTACCATTTTTTGAGTCTTTGGTATGACTCGACCTGGGATTGAACAGGTCTCCCGGGCCATTGGCGAACACTCTAACCCCTAGGCCAGTGTCCGGTATAAAACCCATAACCAACTGAAAAACATTCAAACTGCGAATAAAGGTGAGTTCAAGTCTCATTGAGTACCCCATTAACAAGACCTTGTGCCATATCTGTTCTCTGACGAAAACAACAAGCTGGAAACATACACATATATAACACATATATAAGAACATAATAAACAAATTAAAAAATACAAATCTCTTCGTGAACGTACATATTTAAAAAAATACACGCACACACACACACATATATATATATATATATATAAGTTGGCGACTGTAGTCAGTGGTGACCCGAAGGCTCCCTTTTTAATAGCTATTACACCAAGGTGTAGCAAGCGCTTTCCTTTCCCTGGATTGCTCCATTTTACCCTTGATCCGCACCTTATAACTCTGAGTGTTAATCAAGATGGCATTAAGTACCATTTTTTGAGTCTTTGGTATGACTCGACCTGGGATTGAACCCCTGCCTCCTGGACCATGGGCGAACGATCTACCCATTAAGAACTCAACGTAGGTTGCACGTAGCTGTATAAGTAGTATAATTCTGACAAAAGAAGGTTGGAACAAACTGCGTTTTATTGTTTAAGTGGTCGAAGTTATTAGAATTTCTCTCTACTAAGTGTATTAGCTGTACGTATTCCGTCGGTGTTTTTTTTTTTTTTTTTTGACTAGGCATTACGGTACTGGTTATTTTCAAGCAGTTCGAATATTTTTAATATTTTCGTTTCTTGCTTTTGTAATTCTTTTCCTCAGATATCAATTTCTGTCATATTTTTTGTCTACAAAGTGTATCTTTTGTTTTTTTGTTTTTTCACACCATCAGAATTATAGAATAGGTATAAAAATTAACACACACACACACACACACATATATATATATATATATATATATATATATCATTTTGGGGTTGGTTGATTGGTTGGGTTTTATGGCATATCAACCTTTGTAGGGTATTCAACGCCAAATCCATTTTCATGCATATAGTCAGTTCTATTTCAAATAGTTCAGTTTAGCATGAGTACACAGTTTAATTGTCAAAAAAATTTATTTCAACCAATTCAGTTTATTCAAACAGTTCTAATTCAACCAATTCAGTTTATTGTAAGTACAGATTTTGTTACACATAGTTAAAAGTCAAAACAGTTCTATATTAAACAATTCAGTTTAGTGTAAGTACAGTTCCATTTCAAACACTTCAGTTTAGTATAAGCACGCAGTTTAAATGTAAGTACAGTTTCAATGTCAAAAGCATTTCTATTTCAAGCTATTCTGTTTAGTCAAACAGTTCAAATTCAAACAATTCAGTTTATTGTAAGTACAGATTTTGTTACACATAGTTAAAAGTCAAAACAGTTCTATATTAAACAATTCAGTTTAGTGTAAGTACAGTTCCATTTCAAACACTTCAGTTTAGTATAAGCACGCAGTTTAAATGTAAGTACAGTTTCAATGTCAATAACATTTCTATTTCAAGCTATTCTGTTTAGTCAAACAGTTCTAATTCAAACAATTCAGTTTAGCATAAGTACACAGTTTAGATGTCAAAACAGTTCTATTTAAAGCAATTCAGTTTAGCATAAGTAGTTCTAATTAACGCATACATAGGGCCCTATCAGGTAGTAACATTCCAGACTGGAGTGGATCTGGGAGTAATGGCAACGAAGGAGTGCTCCGCATTCTCCAAAGCTCCAGCATCACGGGAGCCTCACCATCAGATATCCTTGAGCTTATTTTACAGCTAAGATTTTTGGAGGCTTTCAAATAATTTTATTGCTTATTTCATTAAGAAAAACCTTGTGCAACAGAAGTAAATTATTTAATTTCTAAATATTGTAATCAATTTTATAATTACGAAATCCACTTGCAATCCTACAACTATATTCAAAAAATGATTTTTTATTAAACAGAAATTATTATCAAATGCAGCTTAGTGCCGTATCCAGAGGATTCTTTAAGGGATGGTCATCCACTTTTCAGAGGTGGAGTCGGAGAGTTCTACAGCCACAAAAGAAATAACCATACAAACATCATCATCATCATCATCATGTCGTGCCGCCAACACGGATATCCCTGACACTCTCTCGCCACTTCTCCCTATCGTTCATCGCCTCTGGTATGTCTTCAGGGCTACATCCCGTATCCTCACATAGCTGCTGTATGTATATTCGAGCTGGTCGTCCTGCTTTCGCTCGGCCATATGTCGGGATGCATAGGAGTACATCACTTATGAGCTCGTTCCTGCTTCTCCAGCAGTGTCCTGCATGTCTGGTTCGTCTAGCTTGGATAGTTTTCGTGATGGGAGGTAGGTGGCCGTATAGTTGGTGTTTTGTGGGGTGTTGCTTCCCGGACTTGTTCAATATTGGTCACAGTATTCTTGTATAATTACCTTCGAGCTTTTTCTCCGGCCGTTTTGTTAGCGTCCAAGTGGTGCATCCATACAGCAGTATCGACAGGACCGCTGCTTTACTTCAGATTTAGAACTGTAAGCAAACAACACTTAAAAATGGTTTGGTTTGGTTTGGTTTCATGGCATATCAACTATTGGAGGTTATTTAATGTCAAATCCATTTTATACATATAAACAGTTATATTTCAAAAAGGTCAGTTTAACATAAGTACTCAGTTCAATTGTTAAAATAGTTCTATTTCAAGCAATTCAGTTTAGCAAAAGTACACTGTTTGGTTCTATTTCACCCATAGATCAGGTGTTACCACCTCTGGCCAGAGTGGACCTGGGAGTGATGGCAATAAAGGGATACTCAGCATTCCCCAAAGTTCCAGCATTATTGAATCCTCACCAGCAGATTGTTTATTGTTATATCCAGGACACTAGTTGAAGCTGGGGTTCTTACCCCTCAGCAGAGGTGCACTCGGTGTATTCTGCAGCCCAAGCCGACTGGGCCAAACACTTAAAAACAACTCAAATGTAAATATTAGCATACAATAAACACACGTTGTGGATATCGCCGTTGAAAATGAACACAGCGATCTGAGTTCAAATCATCAAAAGCCAGTTTACATTTCACATAGCTCTAATATGCTTGAGAGAAGTAGGAATCCAGCTTTCGAAAAAAAATAGTTGGGCAGACTGCACTCTTTAGCTCTGGCATCGCAACCGATCTAGAAGAAAGAAAACTCTGAATAGAAAACTGTTAAACTTCACAGAAAAAAAGTGACCTAGTTGCGCATCCTCCTCGTGCGGAGTGGTTAGTAAATACATACAATAAATATGACTACCAAACCACTAGGCATAAAATAACCCTTGGCATGTTGACCTGTCACAGACGCCCAGCACATGCGAGTATCGTTGCGGAGATAATTGAAAGAGTAGTGTTTGTTATTTAAGAAAGGTTGGCAGCAAAAAGCGCTTTTCTTCGTTCTTCTTTTCCACGAAATGCCACAAGGTTTCATATATATATATATATTCGCTGTTTTCCGCTGTTACATGCCAATAACGTAAAGGCAATTGACATTAAAGAAAAAAAAAACTACTGACTGTTTATTACCTTCACTCGCCATGAGGCATCAACCTTTGACCTTCTCGTCTACTTCCGGTCTGCCGACCTTATCTTTTAACTTCTACTTCCACCTAAATGTGCAAAAAACTGATATTCGTCGAGAATTTCACTATTTATTCGAAGAACTGTAAGATGAAACATTTGTTCAGATAAAAAATAAATGAATAAATAGATAAATAAAATAAAATAAAATAAACGAATAAAAATAAAAGTAAAAATAATCCTTATATTGATAATCCAACGTTGTTGCCGTTTTATATGGAAAAAATTGGTTGATCTGGGATTTCAAGTCAGTGTATGGAATTTTGACTTTGTCGGGGGTCACATTTAAAGCCGATTTAGCTGTCGACTCAACTCTTTTTTTCTTCATCCCAATGTTGCT
>OY757947.1:32984810-33002310 GCA_963585895.1 Sepioteuthis lessoniana | reverse complement strand
AGAAGCGACCTTCTCCTATGGACTCCAATTCATAGAATCACCAGGGTTGGCCGACCAGCAAAAGATTATCTATCTATCTATCTATCTCTTACCCTTCATATCTATCTATCTATCTATCTATCTATCTATCACACACTGTTTCTATCTATCTATCTATCTCTTTCTCTTCATATCTATCTATCTATCTATCTATGAGAATCCCTGTGGAGTAATGGATAAAGTGCTGAATTGCGGCGTTGAAGTAAGAGACTTTGATCTCCATTCACAGTTCTAAGTTTGCTTTCGGTCTTATATCCATATAAGGAAAAGCTTTAAAAAAAAGCAAAATTATTTCCCCAGCAATGGTTTGAATAATATTACCATTATTCTCCAACAAAGAAACGTTGGCATCTCATACCCCATGAAGGCTGATATGCCATTAAACATAGAAACCAAATAGATCTATCAATTCAATTCGAGTGGTATAGTGTTTATGACATATACTTACATTTAATGGTTTGGTTTCTTTGTTTAATGGCATATCAACCTCTGTAGGTTATTTAATGCCAAAGCTATTCTCCTAGAAGAACAGTAGTGATGCTATTTAACCCATACTTGGGAGGATAAGGGGGTTCATACCTTTCCCAAGGATATTTGCTCGAAAGTGAACGTAATAGCGCGACTGGAGTACGAACCCGCATACTACGATTCCGCAGTCCATCGCTTTAACCATTACACCACGATGACACCCCCTTACATTTATTGTTACGAAATATGCCAACGAAAGCTGATATGCCATTAAACAAAGAAATCACTACACCCATGGAAATACAACAGAAAAATGAGTTATTAAATCGTACAATATGATTTTACGAAAGCTTTGCAATTGTTTTTAAAACATTAACAGAATTTGTTGATCTAATTCGTTATGGAAACCATTTCTGCAAAGTTTACAAAAATATCATTATTGCTTTAACATGAAAACTCTCAGCCACAGAATTGACGAATCATTTTAAGAATCGATTCCAGTTGGGCATTATATTTTCCTCTTGGCGAAAAAATATGATTTTAACAACAATCTTGATTTTTATTTGACATGTGAATAAGAATTTCAATTCGATTGTTTTAAATGTTACACTGTCTGATACAAACAGCAACAATAAAATTATTTTGAGAAAACATTTTTAAAAATTCAGAAAAGCTTTGAAAAAAGCAACACTAAACAAGAGTACTACTATTTCTCTCTCTCTCTCTCTCTCTCTCTCTCTCTCTCTCTCTCTCTCTCTTTTTCTCTTTCTCTAAAGAGGAGTGCGTTTTCTAATGCATATCGTCATTTGAAATGGACACGGCGACCCAAGTTAGAATCTAGAACGAGATTGTTTTCTAGTCTCATAACACCAATTTCCTTGGGAAAGGTATTCTTCCAACTCCTTTCGCTCCAGGTAGAAGTCAGTGGACTTTTTAACCTTTCGACACGTGATAAAGTATAGACAGCTAATAACAGGCTATTGGTCATATGAAAGTCAGACCTGACCGATAAAATGAAACACAGTTTCTTCCAAGCAGCAATCGTGTCGATACTGATATATGGATGCACTACATGGATGCTAACTAAACAGCTGGAGGAGAAGCTTGACGGCCACTACACAAGAATACTGCGAGCAATACTGAACAGGTCCTGGAGGCAACACCCAACAAGGCAGCAGCTATACGGACACCTACCACCTATCCCCAAAACTATCAAAGTTAGACGAACCAGACATACAGGACACTGCTGGAGAAGTAGGGACGAGCTTATAAGTAATGTACTCCGATGGACCCCTTCACATGACCGAGCAAAAGCAGGGCGACCAGCTCAAACCTACATACAGTAGCTATTTGAGGATACGGGGTGTATCTGTGGACCTACCGAAAGCGATGAACGATAGGGAGGGGTGGCAAGAGAGGGCCAGGGATATCTGTGCTGATGATAATGATCTCAACCAATCGAGGAGAAAGCAAACGCTGCTTAAAATGTGACGTTATATCACATCCTGTTCATGGTGGAGGGATTTTGACGAATAGAAACTCTTTATTTCTTTATAGAATATACTTTATATATAAATGACTTTACAAGAGAGAGTTTTAAACTTTTGTTTCTTTACATTGATGAACGGCCCTGTCGACTGAGGCTGTCGAATACACCGACTGCATCTTAAGTGAGGAGTAAACCCCCCCCCCCAACAACCAGTGCCTTTGATATGACATTACACAATTGCGACTCCAGTAATGCTGGAGCTTTGGAGAATACGGAGTATCCCTTCATTGCAATCACTCCCAGGTCAACTATGGCCCGGAGTGGTAGCACCTGGTAGGATCCTCTCTATAAGTCAAATACAACTGTTTGACATTTAAACTATGTACGTTGACCTTTAAACTGAGTTCAAATAAATGACTGATGCCAAAATGAGTGTAAAAAAATGATTGTTGTTTAAATGAATTGTAAGTGATTCATAGCAATACTTGCAACCCTTTAACTTTGTTGATTTACGCTTAATTAAATTATTTGAAATAGAAGTGTTTGATTATTTAACTGTGTGCAAATTAATTACTGGTTCTTAATTGACTTGTTTGTGTTAAATAGTTATTCTTGAAAAAATTTAACTGTGTGCAAACAATTGATTAATAGTAAAAAAATTGTTCGTATTAGATCGAAATTTGTGAAACGATTTAACAGCATGAAAAAAAAAACATGAACTCAAGCTCGTTTAAAATGTTTTTTAATTTTTATTAAAAAGGATTTGGCATTAAATAACCTACAATGGTTGATATGCCATAAAAAGCAACCAAACCAAATCATATATATCTAATATATATTTATAAAGAGGATTTGGCATCAAATAACCAACAATGGTTGATATGCCATAAAACCCAACCAAACCAAATCAAATATATTTGAAATATACCTATGCAGAGGATTTTGTATTAAATAACCTACAATGGTTGATATGCCATAAAACCCAACCCAACCAATTGATATATATTTGATATATATGTATAAAGAGGATTTGGCATTAAATAACCTACAATGCTTGATATGCCATTAAACCCAACCAAAACCAAATCATATATATTTAATATATATGTATAAAGAGGATTTGGCATTAAATAACATACAATGGTTGATATGCCATAAAAACCAACCACATCACCCAAATCAAATTGTTTGGATTTTGCTTTAACTTATGTGGGAAATATTTTGCGTTGGAATTTTTTTTTATTAACCGGGATGCTTTGGTTAACGTGTTAGTTGCTAAATATGTTTAGTATATTAGTACCGTTGTTTTACTTATTATCTCTCTGATATCAGTCCCATCAAACAAAATATCAACATAATAGAGATAAATTCACATCTGTTGAAATATGAAAAATCCTCACCAAAAACACCAAAATACCAACAAATCCTCGAAGTGATCAGTATTAGAAATAAAAAAATAAGGGCGCTTCGCGTAGTGTTGTGGTTAACAAGATCGACTCTAAGACTATAACAAGTAAGTTCAGGTTTCAATGGATGACCCATACGTCTGGCCTTTATCCACAATTAAGTAAACGTTATTGAAAATCTAAAACTAAAAAGCTAGACTTTAAATATCATTGAACACCTGCTCGGCTGAGGCTGTAGAATAAAGCGACTGCATCTCTAAGGTGGGGAAACCCCTCCCTCGAGTGCCTGTATATCACAGAAAACAATCTGATGGTGAGGTTTCAGTCTTTGTGTTTTGAGGAATATGGAATATACCTTCATTGCCATTGCTCCCAGGTTCACTCTCACTTGGAGTGGAAGCACCTAATAGGTTCCTATCTATAGGTCAAATAGAACTGTTCGACAGTTTAATTGAGTTGTTAGTCACCCATAGCAATTTTTGGAACCATTGAAACTGTGAAAACGAATGACCAATGTTGAACAAAATCGTTAGAAATATTTTAATTATATATATATGCAATTAATATGGCTCGTGGAAGTAGAACAGTCAACACTGGTGAGCGAAATAAAGGGCTGCGTTCGACATTCCAACCACCTGAAGAAGGCCGGAGCGTACAACGGCCGAAACGTTGTGATAAACATGGCGACAAAGATGAGGACAATAGTCTGAAAAATGTGAATAGTGTACATAATACCCCATCTTAGAAATATAGACAGATATTAAAATTTACAAAATAAATTTTTTGAGTTGAGTGTTCAGCAATGATCCAGGAGACCGAGGTTCAATATCAGGTCAAGTCATGCCAAAGACTCAAAAAATGGTAATTGATGCTGCCTCGCTTAAAACTCAGCATTATAAGGTAAGAATCAAGGGTAGAGTGGACCACTCCAAGGATTGGAGCAGCGCCATCTCCTACACCTCGGGGTAATAGTTATTGAAAATGGAACCATCCAGACACCCTTGACTATGGTCACCAACTTTACTTTATATATATGTATATATATATATATATATATATATAATAAAAATTTTGATCTCATTAAACTAACTGAATCCTGGGAAAAAACGGCATATATATTGTGGACTCACCTGATAACTACATTAGAGAGGTACTATTTACCAACCCCTCCGCTCGGGAAGGATATGACACAAGGTCAATTTTTAAGCGGAGTTTAACAGGTTTGAATTCAGAGTTTTCCTTCTCCTAGACTAGTTGCCTCAACAAGGCTGAAGAACCTAGTCCGTCCTACTATTTACCCATAGCTGGAGGGAGAATAAGGGGGTTCATACCTTTCCCAAGGGTATTTGCCCGAAAGTGAATATAATAGCGCGACTGGAGTACGAACTCGCGTACTACGATTCCGCAGTTCATCGCTTTAACCATTACACCACGAGGACACCCCAACTACATTAGAGAGGTGCTCGCTCTCGTTTGACTGTAAATCTCTAAGAAGTGACTGAGTTTGCCTGTCATTCTGGCATCAAACGTCTGAAGTTGCTTACTTGAGACGGGGAACTGATTCTCAGTGACCAACTATCTAAAAATTGAAATTTAAAAAATCCAGGAACATCTGATGATGTTCATCACGGCCAGATATAAATTCATAATGACACTAAAGAAGTGAATTTTTTCTTTATATATATATATATATACGAGAGTCATTCAATAGATATGTTGAATTTTACCAAATATGTTGGCAATAGAAAGTGCTATTTACAGTTGCACTTTTTCAGGGAAGGGTTCTTTCATGCCTCGGAAAACTCTCAGCATCACTCTTTTTACTGATCGCTGCCCCTGAAACTTTTTCTTTACCGGAGTCTTAGTGTGTTTCAACTCCATGGAGTGTCTTTTTGTCTCAGGCTCGTAATGGCAAATCCATCTTTTTCCTATCAGTATCTTTGCGCACATAACATATTATTCTATGAATTTTACAGAACTTTGCACTTTTTAACCATCCAAAATTTCGTGACAGGACTCTGTTAGAAACTTGCATTATTCTGTTTGATTTCTCACCATTTTGAATTGCCTCAAAACAAACATTTTTTTCCGAGGTTAACATATTCTTTGTTCAAAACAATGTGCAGTTTATATTTATGGGAAAAAATTCTGGAAACATTTCTTTTTTTTTTCTTTTTTATCCCTTTATATATTGAATCACCCTCGTATACAAGCGCTCATACAAACACACACGCATTTATATATAAGCCACGGATCCTCTTGTAATTAATTATATATCAAGATGATATATATATATATATATATACATATGTGTGTGTGTGTGTGCGTGCGCGCGCGTGTGTGTGAGAGAGAGAGAGAGAGAGAGAGAGAGAGAGAGAGAGAGAGAGAGAGAGAGACAGAGAGTCTGTATGCCATTTTACATATGTTCGAGTGAGGACATGTGTATTGCTAAGTTGAAGAATAAAAGTATTTATATATGCGTAAATAAATGTGTGTTTCTTAAATGGATGTGGGTGAATAATGTTCATATCTCTATCAGTTTACGTGTCTTGCTGAGGTAGAGCTCTAATTGGTGTAAGGGAGACGATCTCCAGGGAAATCAAAAAGCTGATATCAAAGTCATAAAAAGCATTCGACTCAAATAAAGAGATAAGACAAGGCTACCTTCTCCAACAGCCGGATACACACACACGGTTTTTAGTGCATGCGCAGTAAGCACAGGAAAACAAACATTCGCGCAGCAGCAGCAACCGCAACGTTTTGATACAATTACAAGTTAGTCTCTCGTCTACCGACATAAAAACCGCTGGCTTTAAGCCTGACACAATCTCACTGAAGTGCTTTGGTGAGGCATCGGTCTAGAAAATGTTGTTCCTGAGACTCTTTGGCATATTTGATCACCGTTCTTCTGTTCTCAGTTTAATCAAAAAGTTTAACTGGCTCTACCCAGACCTCTACCATAGTAAACCCCCATATTTACCAACCCCTCCACTCAGGCAGAATATGACACAAGGTCAATTTTTAAACACAGTTTAACAAGTTTGAATTCAAAGTTTTCCTTCTCCTAGACTTGTTGCCTCACCACGGCTGAGGAATCCAGTCTGACCTACTATTTACACATAGCTGGAGGGAGAATAATTGGATTCATACCTTTACCAAAGAAAATGCTATGTGAAATGCAATCAGCTTGGTCCAGAATTTGAACTCGTGTCGCTGTGTCCATTTCCTTCGACGATAACCATTACACCACGGGCATAGTAAACTAACTCCATGAATGTGGAGTTCAAAAGGTCATATCTTTTAATTAAATGTTTTATCGACAAGAGACCCCAATATATATATATATATATATATATATATGCTCCAGCATTGGGGTTGAGCACTCTGGCGAAGGAATTGCCGGCCACCGCTAGCGTAATGCAAAGTTCTTCGAAAGAATTGAGCACTCTGGTAGCCGATTGGGTATAAAAAATGTAAACAAAGGCTGCTGCTGCTGCTTCTAAAAATAAAAATACCTTAAAATTCCCTTAGCCAACGTGGTCCGCTTGGTGGATGAGTAGTCTGAAGCACAGTCTAACGTAAAGTTGGACGGGTTTCGATCCCGGCTTCGAGCGTCCTGCCTGTCTAGCCACACTGAAGAGTTCTGATAGAACAAAACAGTCTGTCTGTGGATGATTATATATATATATATATATATATATATATATATATATATATATATATTATAACATCGTTGGTTGTCACTAAATCACTTTGTGGGTTTGTGGCAGGTCAAATGCGATATAATTTGGAGAGTGCTCAATATCTGTGATAGAGCTATGAAAAAAAAACGACATTGCTCATTCAAGTAATTATTACAACGTCTTTGTGGAGGTGCCCGTGGTGTAATTGTAATCGTCGTAGGATATGAACACGGCGACACGAGTTCAAATCCTGGACGAGACTGATTGCATTTCACATAGCACTAATACCCTTGGGAAAGGTATGAATCTAATTATTCTCCCTCCAGCTATGGGTAAATAGTAGGACAGACTAGGTTCTTCAGCCTTGGTGAGGCAACTAGTCTAGGAGAAGGAAAACTGTGAATTCAAACTTGTTAAACTCCGCTTAAAAATTGACCTTGTGTCATATCCTGCCCGAGCGGAGGGGTTGGTAAATAGGATTATAACGTCTTAATTACAATATTCACTATATTCCTAACGTTCATACAATCACGGATTACAATGATTCATACGCAATATATCATTAACACATCATAATTAATACAAATTATTATTGCAATCTAACACAAATATTATTCCAGCATAAAAATACTAATATTGCATAAAACTTTTAGTTTATTACAATATAACAAGTCTCATTATATTTTCTTGGTAATGCAATGATGATATTTTGTTTTTTAGTTCAAATCATCACCACACACACCTACTCGAATATATTAAAAAAACTCAAAAAAATAATTTTTATATTCGGTCAATCTGTCGCGACTTGGACTACATATCGCTCCATACCCCGCTTCATGTATCCAACCTCAAATTTGCTGTGCAGAGCGCATGTATCTTTATCCTATTTACCCAACCCCTCCGCTCGGGCAGGATATGACACAAGGTCAATTTTTTAAGCGGAGTTTAACAGGTTTTGAATTCAGAGTTTTCCTTCTCCTAGACTAGTTGCCTCACCAAGGCTGAAGAACCTAGTCTGCCCTGCTATTTACCCATAGCTGGAGGGAGAATAATTGGATTCATACCTTTCCCAAGGGTATTAGTGCTATGTGAAATGGAATCAGTCTTGTCCTGGAATTGAACTCGTATCGCCGTGTCCATATCCTGTGATGATAACCATTACACCTCCAAAGCACATGTATCTTTATACACACACATACTAAATATCTCTTATACGTCCACACATAATAATACGCAAATATAACCTACACAAACACTCACACACACACACACATAATCACACGCAGAAATAAAGAGTTATACATAATTCTAACTTTCGATTTTTTTCGATTTCTCCGATATTTTTCGTTCTCAACCTGATGATCGTCTTTTATAAGATGTCATGAAACTTGTGGTCGTAGACAAACTTTCATACTCTTAAATAAATAAAGGCTTATATATATATATATATATATATTTACTTATTATTAGTATTATTATTATTATTATTAGTTGTAGTAGTAGTAGTAGTATTTATCAGAATATTCGGACAATTTTCTTCATCTTCATACTCAGAACGTTTCGGCCGATACGTCGTTCGGCCTTCTTCAGTTGTTTCACGTCGAGCCCGAAAGCCGACGTAGAACCTCAAACTGAACCCTATTTTTAATTCACGGGTGTAGACTTTCCAATACGGTTAACCATGGCAGGTTAAAAGTATAAAGCTATGGTTAGACTTCCTAGTTTTCCTGACCAGAAGTTCGGATTGAATCTGCAACTTCAGATGATTCCACACAGAAGCACTTTCTAACCAAAAACCTTATCCACTACGCCATGTGTCCTTGCCGGACAATTCAGAGAGAATTTTTGAGACTTAGAAACCTTCTGTCTCCATCAACCTATGAGATACCTGTGGAGGTGCCCGTGGTGTAATGGTTATCGTCGAAGGAAATGAACTCGGCGACGCAAGTTCAAATCCTGGACCAGGCTAATTGCATTTCACATAGCACTAATACCCTTGGGAAAGGTATGAATCCAATTATTCTCCCTCCAGCTATGGGTAAATAGTAGGACAGACTGGTTTCTTCAGCCTTGGCGAGGCAACTAGTCTAGGAGAAGGTAAACTCTGAATTCAAAACCTGTTAAACTCCGCCTAAGAATTGACCTTGTGTCATATCCTGGATCCAGGATCAATCTACGAGATACTCCTCTCAACTATTATATCGTATTTTTTATCGAACTTTTTTCCTTAATGATTCCCATATCGTTTTCATTTTTATATTTGGTCTATTCAACAGGTCACTGTAGCCCAACATATGCACTACATCCTTAAGACGTTTTATTCTCCAATGTTTTTCCCTCTAATATTTCAATTTCATCTCAGAAGATTAGATTGTTTCCGCTTTCTTTCCGTAAATGATCAGCCATACCCGACTTTTCTATTTCACCTCGACATACTGCTTTTCGATGTTCCTCTAGCCTTACTTTTAGTGGGCACCATGTCTCTCTGTATACTTAACGTCAACAGCATTGAATGGGGTACACGCAAGTTTTGGTCACGTTGTATTCTATTGGAGGCTTGACTTGGCAGAGATATTTTCGGAGAGTTGCGCTTCTCGTTGCGTTGAGAGTTGCGCTTCTCCTCATATAATATTCTTGGTGAGGCTTTTGACATAGGGCATACAGTGTGCTGAATTTTCAGGTATTTTTTTTATGGTTCGATTCACATTTTTAGGAGTCGGTGTTAAATAAATGATTCCATTCGATATTCTGTGGAGGTTTTCGAGTTCAACATGAAACACCTGAAGAAGGCCAATGGAAATATCGGCCGAAAAGGTCTGAGTTTAGTAATAAAGATGAGGTCAACAGTCCGAATATTCAAAGTGAAAAACTTTATCAAGCTTCATCTTAAAAATGTATTTAGGTTTTATGGCAGATCAACTATTGTAGGTTATTCATAGCCAAATCCTGTTTATATATATACATTAAATATATATGATTCGTAAATATATTTTGTAGATGAATTTTTTAAATGAGCCTGCGCTCATTTGTCATTATTCAGATTCGTAGGTGAAGTTAGAACTAATCTGTTTGCACACAGGTATTGCTATTGTTTCTACAGAATTAAACGGTTTTAGTTATTGCTATCAATACTAATAATTCCATTCAATATTCATCATTTGTGCGTCGAGTGTGGAAAGGTTATAAGTATTGTAATTGTTGGGTATCACCCACCTTTTTCCACACAATGAACTAGTCCATCTGCCAAATATAGCAGTAGCTACTAATACCAGGGCAGACTAGAAGATGAAGAGCAGCTTCTTATAGGAATAGTATTAGAGCGTTGGAGGCTGGAGATCGCACTAGATCACCTTACTTGCTACCGTAATAACGGAAGCCAATACTATCGTTGGACTATATCTTTATTCTGTATTCACTAATCCTATGTTCTTGTCTACTAATAGTCTCTCTATTGTATATACTTTTTCCTGAGAATATATCTCTATTTCCTCTCATATCATGGTTTGTCCTTTATTTAATATTACAAGCGTTCACTCACCAGAACGCAACAGTTATTTAACAGAAAGTATACAACATAATACTCATGGGAAAATATTCAATATTCCAGGGAAAGGAATAGCGCCCTCCCTTACACCTTGGTGTAGTAGCTATCGAAAAGGGAGCCTCCGGGTTAGCCTCGACTTAGGACGCCAACTTACGATTCTATTCAACACTATTTATTCATTTGTACTCAGTCAAATGGTTCCTAAAAATCCTTTGTCATTTAGAGCATTTTGTATAGAATAAAAAAGGTGGAAATCACTTGGTGGAAAGTCTGGTGAAAGGAATAGATAGATAGATAGATATAAACAGACATAGAAAAATAGATCGACAGACAGAAAGACAGTCAGATAGATCGAGACGTTTTGTTATTTATTTATTTAAATTGTGCTGATTCACAAAGAATTTCTTTTGTAGTAGAAATATGATTTATTCGTGAATAATTTAACAAACAATTTATTCAAATCAATATCCTCAATTATTTTGAATCCCCACTTGCCATCTTTCAAGAGAATAGTTTCTTCCTCTTAAGTAAAATTCAGCGGGTTTCGATCTCAAGACATTTTTCATAAATGTTTTCCCTTGATCCCCCTCAGAACATTTCGTTCAGAGAATTTTATAAAAATGCAGAAAATGGAAATTACATGGTTCAAGATCTGGTAAATATGGTGGATGGGGTAGAACAGAGCTGCCTAAATCTATTATTTTTCCTGCATGGTTTTTGCTGAATGTAGCCTTGTGTTATCATATAGAAGCTCAGCGTTTCTCATATTGATGAGTGAGGGACGTTTTCTTAAAAGATTATATGCATATGTTGCTGTTGTTGAGAATACTAGTCTGCATTGAGTGTCAAATTGAAGAATACAAACACAAAATGAATGATTGAGAGGTGATCCAATCATGCAATTTTATTAAATTTCGTATTTGATTAAGATCTAAAATGCAGAGCATGACGTTCGTGGTGTAATGGTTACCGTCTTAGGAAATGTACTCGACCCCACGGGTTCAAATCCAGCTATTCTCAAAACCTATGGAAGGGTAAATAGTCAGGCAGACTGTGCTCTTCAATTTTGATATTGCAAACCAGTCTAGAAACTGGAAACCTCCGAACTCAAACATGTTAAACTCCTCTAAAAATTGAACTTGTGTCGTATTAAGCTCGTGAGGATGAATTAGTATATATATATATATATATATATATATAGTCATCCACAGACAGATCTGTTTCTTTCTATCAGGACTCATCAGTATGGCTAGACAAACTAGCTTCCCGTAGCTGGGAGCGAAACCCAGTTGACTCAAACGCCAAGAGGAACCAGTAGCCGCGAAGTAAATTTTAAACGGTTACGAATCTCAATTACTATTGTTTACATACATCCGGTTAATGGCTACCGAGAGCTCAATTAATATAAGAAGAGTCTTGCAAATAAACCCTAATGGCAACACGATTACTTCATTCGCTCGAGAACTCAACCCTACGGGGATAGGGGAGTATATATATATATATATATAGTAATCCACAGACAGATCTGTTTCGTTCTATCAGAACTTATGAGTGTGGCTAGACATCCTAGCTTCTCATATATATATATATATATAAATGTTTATTGTAGGTCCAAAGAAAGAAAAAGAATATATTTTTAAATAGGTAGGTCCACGAAGAGATTTGTATATGTTGAATATATTTAAGTAAATAAATTTTAAAAATACAAATCTCTTTATGGACCTACCTTTTTTTTAAATATATATACCAGGGGCGGAGACGGGACTAGTGCTACTCGTGCCCGGCACGACCAATAACTCGGTCAATGTTATTTAAATGGATTAAAAATCATCCATTAATTTCAAGCAGACATGCTTAGTCTGATCTCAATTAAATTACGTATCTATTCAAGTTTCGATAACTAAGTAGCCAAAAGTTCATAAATATATCTGGGAATAATACAACGATGCTGTTTTGAACGGATGGTCTTTGTCCGGCCACCGTCAGATCCATTGAACATCCCATAAAATCGGCTATAATGTTGAACACGCGTAATCCGTGCCATGCACTAGACCCTTATAATAACAGTAATGTTAGAGAAATCCGCTTTTGGCTGTAGCCAATAGCAAGAGCAACTCAAAACATCGTGCTCAAAAATATTAGCACAATGTGACTGCTGACAGCTGTCTTTGGAAGAGGGAGAAGGACTGAGAGAGAGAGAGAGAGAGAGAGAGAGAGAGAGAGAGAGAGGGGGGGGTAGCAGATTATAGCCGTCGCCGACAGCATCATCATCGCTATGGTAAATGTTGGTTAAACGGCGTGTTTTAATTCGTTTTTTCACTAACAGATGTCTATTTCTTTAATGAATGTTGCATATATTACATTCTGTAACTAAAATTTGTTTATTTGAATACATTTTCAACAAATAATCCTTATTTTAAGCTAAATTTAAACTACTAGCAGTGTCTGTGTATATTGTCATCAGTTTCTTTATTCTAATAAACATATTTTCTCGTCATAGTAATGAACATCTTCTCTTTTCTTCTATACTTTTGAAAGGAAAAAAATTATCTTATCTACTGTATTAACAAGACTACAAATTATATTGTATCTTGATTGTTTACAAAAAAAAACACCATGCAAGATACATTTGTCAATCTGTGCAATACAATGGAGAATCACGCAATAGCAACTATGATGATTTACTTTGGGTCCATGGACCACGGGTTGGGAACTGAAGTTGACAGAGGGCGTGGGTGGGGGCACGTGTAGCAAAAATAGGCAAGAGTCGCCACTGATATATACATATATATATATATTTATATATATTGAGAGAGAGAGAGAGCGAGAGAGAGAGGGGGAAGATAGAAATGGTGGATTTCATATATTCGACGAGATGAAAAAAAAAATAAATGGAAAAGTGGATAAATTAAAAACCGACAAAGGATTCCAATTTGACATTTCATCTTTACTTCAAGACTTCATCAGAATGATTGAGTTTTTTTTTTCTAAAGTTCAGCATAATTAAAAATTGATAAATTAAAAATAAAATTAAAGAAGTAGGTCATGATAAGGAGAGACTAAAAAAAAAAAAAGAGAGACATAGAGAGACAGAGAAGAAAAGAGGGAGAAATAGAGACATATATCTGAGTGGTGGCGACGAAAGGTTATTGGCTGGGACTGTCATTCGGTCTTGAAATATATATGTATACATAAATGAATATATATATATATATTTATATACGCATCAGTGTTCACTATGAACAATTTATGCTAAAATTCTAATCAGCTATGTTAAACTAAAATAATAATATTTATTTCTTTGCAACAGGAATACTTTCCATATTTTAAACACATTTGTATTGTACAAGTGATCTTTGGCAAGTGGTAATGGTACTATTTACCAACCCCTCCGCTCGGGCAGGATATGACACAAGGTCAATTTTTAAGCGGAGTTTAACAGGTTTCAATTCAGAGTTTTCCTTCTCCTAGACTAGTTGCCTCACCAAGGCTGAAGAACCTAGTCCATCCTACTATTTATCCATAGCTGGAGGGAGGATAAGGGGGTTCATACCTTTCCCAAGGGTATTTGCCCGAAAGTGAACGTAATAGCGCGACTGGAGTACGAACTCGCGTACTACGATTCCGCAGTTCATCGCTTTAACCATTACACCACGAGGACACCCCAAAGTGGTAATGGTTGCTTCATCTAGCTAATGTCTAATCAATTTTTTAGATACGATTTGTTACGATTATTTGCTAGATCATTCATCGCTCCAAGTGAGTGCTCTAGACGGCATCCGGTATTCGCATAAAGTTGATGTATGTAAATCTTTGCTAGTCAGCCAACACAGGTATATCCATGTATAGGAGTCCAAGGTAGAACGTCGCTAAGGAGTTCGTACTTCACCTACAGTGTACAGCATGTCTTGTTCGTCTAATTTGGATGATTTGCGAGATGGGCAGTAAATAGCTGTTCAGCGGCAATTTCATGATGACATACTATGCTTGTACACTAAACCAAAAGTGGTTCTATACTTGTCACTGAACCACATCTGGTACTATGCTTGTCACGGGCCCACATGTGGTACTATGCTTGTCACGGAACTACGTTGTACTATACTTGTCACTGAACCACATCTGGTACTATGCTTGTCACGAGCCCACATGTGGTACTATGCTTGTCACGGAACTACGTTGTACTATACTTGTCACTGAACCACATGTGGTACTATGCTTGTCACGGGCCCACATGTGGTACTATGCTTGTCACGGAACTACGTTGTACTATACTTGTCACTGAACCAATCTGGTACTATGCTTGTCACGGGCCCACATGTAGTACTATGCTTGTCACGGAACTACGTTGTACTATACTTGTCACTGAACCACATGTTGTAATATGCTTACCACGGGCCCACATGTGGTACTATGCTTGTCACGGAACTACGTTGTACTATACTTGTCACTGAACCACATGTTGTAATATGCTTGTCATGGGTCCACATGTAGTAATATGCTTGTCACTGAACGACATATGGTACTATACTTGACGCGGACCACATCTGGTACTTTGCTTGTTAAGGACCACATCTAGTACTATGCTTGTCACGGGCCCACATGTGGTACTATGCTTGTCACGGAACTATGTGGTACTATGCTTGTCTCTGAACCACATGTAGTAATATGTTTGTCACGGGTCCACATATAGAACTATGCTTGTCACTGAACCAAATTTTGTACTATGCTTGTCACGGAACCACCTGCGGTACTATGCTTATCACGGCACCAAATGTGAAAAGAGCAACACCATGGTGCCATCTCGAACATCAATAGATGTTTCCCTTCTTCAAACACAAGGTGACTCAGTTGTTCCAGATATGAAGATGTTTATTGTTCAGACTACATAGTTTTCTAGCATATGCCATGGAAGCACGAGAGAGAGAGAGAGAGAGAGAGAGAGAGAGAGAGAGAGAGAGAGATAATCTCTAAGAGTTTATGAACAGACACACTTGCCGCTACTCATAGTCACCATCCTCGTCGCTGCCCACGAAAGATTCTTTGGATTCCAACTCTGTCTCAACTGAACCGACAACTTGACAGTCAACTTCTCAAATCCTCAACTGACTAATTTTCAAAATTTGTCAATTATTATATATTCTAAAATTTAGTGTATCATTGGTGTGATGTCATTTCACTAAGTTATAGCGCCATATCATCATTATCATTACACGTGTGCTTAACTGACATGTTTTTATTTAATTCCCATCAAACTTATGACTCGACCTGAATCCATTTTACTGACGCTTGGCTTTCCTTGTCCCAAGATGACAGGTTAAACCTCAGGCCCACTGCGCACGTGTTTGACCTTTCTGATTTGACTTACATTTCCACTCAAACAGTTTAGCTGACCCCTGAATAATCTGTGACCTGATCAAACTAAAGAATAAAACAATTAAAACAATTAATCATCACAATAATTATTTCATGGGTGCTGCTTCTTAGATTTATTCAAAAAAGCGTGCAACATTCTTATGTAGTTCCTATTTAGAGTTTTCTCCTTGCGTTTCGTTTGAATCTAGATGGTGCATCTATACAATAGTACTGACACGACCACCCGCTTAAAAGAGATATCGTTTTATTTCATCAGATAGATGAGATAACCAGATGATTGACAACCTGTCAATAGCAGTCTATGCCTTTCCTATGCGTATGTTGACATCACTTTCACTAGTTGAGATATTTCTACCGAGGTATGTGAATTTACTAATTTCAAAGACGTATTTTTCCTGGATTAAAAAACATAGAATATATTTTGTTTGGTTTCACGTACGGTCCAGTGTCTTTTGCTACTGGCTCCAGTCTATGCCGCAAGAGTTTAGCTTGAACAGGTGTATTTGCTTGATCATCTCCGTAGTCTGTGTTTGTCATATTTTCTGCAGTATAACATTTACTTCTTGACTTATTTATTAGAAAAAATTCTCTTTTATCAGGTCTGTTGATATATATATATATATATATACTCCGTTGACAGGTGTCCAATGTACGGCACAAAGCTATATCTAATGGTAACTACCCAAGAATACTGCGTGTTATTTTCTACAACTCCTGGAAGTAGCATTCCCCCAAACAGCTGTTGTAAGGCCACCTGCCTTCCATCTTACAAACAATACAACTAAGAGGAACAAGACATGCTGGCCACTGCTGGTGAATTGAGAATGAACTCATAAGCGACGATTTTCTGTGGACTCCTACTCATGGACACACCAGTATGAGACAACTACCAAAAGCTTACGTACATCTGTTCCTTGCAGACATTGGATTATATATATATATATACAAAGAACGATCATGAAACCGTTCAAACTGCGTTTTTTTTAACGATCACTCTTTGTATATATATTTTGTCTTTTCTCTTGTTATTTTAATAAAACATCCATTGTTGTTCAAGCAACACTTTTCACCATATTCAAGTCCTGAGGAAGGTTTATTCAGACCGAAACGTTTTAATGTTGACTTTCCATTATAATAAATTTCTCACTTTACGATTATTTTGTTTTACTTTTTTTTTTCATACTGTAAGACTTATTTCAATTATTTACTTCCACAGGTTAAGGGTTAAGGTTAGAATCTCTTTGTTTTTTCATTGTTGATTTTAACTTTTTCTACCTCTTCCTCCCACAAAAGAAGACATAAATTTCTTCTTAAATAATTTTTTGTTGCTATTCAAAGATTTTTTGTGTTGCTTGAACAACGATCTGTCAACATGTTTTGTTTTGTATACCGTCGGACTTATTTCCATTATTAACTTATATATATATATATATATATATATATATATATATATATATATATATATATATGTCATAGCTTGTTTAAAGGTTGAAATATA